>ML787205.1:692732-717118 GCA_009831015.1 Picea engelmannii | reverse complement strand
CCATTCCAACATTTTATCCATTGCTTGTTTATTTAGCACATGCTTTCTCCAAATCCTGTTCATTGATAACCCATTTGAGAAGTCATATATGAATTTGAATCTTAGAATTTCAAAAATATTAGGACTGTTTATTGTTTCTAGCAAAATTGCAAATGGATCTTCCAACATGTGCATAAGACAATAATCATGTTTCACTTCTTCCATTGCATTCTTTCTTTCATGCAATTTACCTTGTTGATTTCCATCAAAATACTAAAAAATATGTTGAGATAGTTGGAAGTAAAAACCTCTTGAATCATAAGATAGCAGTGGCTGAAAAGAGACCACTAGTGTATAACAATCCATAGCCAATACTGAAGTTTATTGGCCATTATCTTCATCTCTGATCTTACAATCCATCCCAAGCCTTAATTTTTGATCGTTAGAATTTTCCATATAACATGCCACAGGGTCATGAAAACCATGAAAAATCATTTCTTCTTGATGAACAAAAATAGAAAGACAAGCCTCTTTCATAAGTGTTTCTTGTTCTTTATCTATTTCTTATGTTCTTAGAACATTTTCAAATGAAATGGCAACAATAGGTTTTTCTACTCTTCCATGCATATCAACAAAAACATTCATACATCCTCGAACATCTTCAAATATGACAACCATATTATGTATATCAAAACTATCCTCTTGTTCATCAAACAATTTTGGTTTGGTGTTATTAACCTTATGGAAATTTGCTTGAGGACTGTCATTTTGACTCTCAAATGAATGAAGGGGAATAAGTTCTTGTTCATAATATTCTTGCAAATTTGGAATCTAACAACATGAACTTTTTCACATTCTAGAGTCCCCATGGATGCATTTTCAAAACCATGATTTTCAAATGAATCAAATAAAACAACTGCCTCTTCATTATATTTTTGTATTTCTGATTGAAAAGTGGCATACACTATTTGGTTGCTTTCCTAAAACTCTATGTCATTTGTTTGTTCATTGTTTGAAGTTTCCATAGATGCAGTTTCAAAATCCTCATCCATGCCTAGGCCACTTAGAATTTGAACAACCACATCATTTATAGGGGAAGAAAGACAACTTTGAAACACTTTATCTTGCTGGAAATCTTGTTGAATATCTTCATCAAGTTCAGGAGAAGGAAAATGAATTTTAACAACAATTTCTTGATCATCTTCATCTTCATTTGCAAGCTGGCAGTTGAGCACAGGCTGTAAATATGAACTGAAATAACTTTCCATGTAATCATCCACATGATCATTAAATTCATGAGCAGGTTGTTGATCTTCCTCACTAATAAAAATTTGCTCATGCAAAACAATGCCATTGCGATCAAACTTTCTTTCTTCCTATGTTATCTCATGATTTTCTTTCAACAATTCAAAGGAAGAAAAACATAATGGAAGATAGTTTTCATTTTCAAGTCCACCACTTTCCAAATATTCAACATCATGTCTGGAGGATTTCTGATTTGAAACATTATAAACATTTTGTTTCAGCAATTTTAAAGAAGAAAAACATAATGGAAAGGTTCCTTCACCTGATTCAAAACCTTTTTCATTTTCTTCATTGTTGTTATATGCACATTTTTCAATTTCTTTGGATTGCTGAACACACTCATTTTTAGATTCATCTTCGACCAATGGATGCAATTTCTTGTCAATTTGTTTCAGCGAATCAGAGTGATTTGGCATCAACACACATTCATTTGCCTCAATGATGATCTTAGAATTTTCTTTCAACAATTTAAAAGAAGAAAAGCATAGAGGTAAATAATTTCCTTCAGCTGGTTCAAAACTTTCTTCTTTGCAACTGTGATATGTAGGTTGATGGATCTCACTACACAGCTAAAAAAAAACATTTTCAGGGGGAGAACATGAAGTTGGTTGTTCTAAGTCAACCTCATAATCATCATCATATTCATCATATATAGGAAAATCAATAACATCTGCAATGCCATCTAGCAAGAAAAAACTCGGAGCATCAACTTGCTCTTCAACAGACTGATTTGCAAACTCATCTTCTTGGTTGTCCACAAATGAATATATGAAACAATAAAATTCATGCTTATCATGGGGTGGATCAGAAACTACATAAGTTCCCTCTCTTTTAATAAGTGGAATATAATCCTCTGCAAAATCATTAGCATTCAAAATTTTAAGAGGACATATAAAACCATCATTGTTATGCTCAAGATTCCAATCAATTGTTTTCTGTTCATATTCACTTTCATGTCCTGGAGCATCCAACCCCTCATTTATAATATTTTCACATGCTAGGATATTGTGTTGAATATCTTGAGCATCATTAAACATTTGTTGTAAGGTCTCAGGTCTTCTTTCCATCAGGAGGAAAGACAAATCTAGGTGAAGAGTAGTGGCATACTGGAGCATGGCAACAACTTCAGTGGGTTGAATTTCTTTGGGAAGATCATAATAAATACTAGAAAACCTTCTACTACATGTGGAAATGGTCTCATTGCTTTTCCATTTCAAGGCATAGAATTTTGTAAGCTGTAGGTCTAGAGATTTCTTCTTACCCCAAAACTTCGAAAAAACACTCTTCAATTCTTCCCATGAGATAATTGTCTCTGACTTCAAATGTTTAAACCATTCTTTTGTATATCCTTTCAAGGATTGAGATAAATCCCTCATACAAACATCGTCATGGTCAATCTCAAACAAATCTATAAAATTCTCAAACTCTTGGATGTGTTTTTCAGCTATGATGGCACCATATTCCCCATCAAACACAGGTAGATATTCATAGCAATTTGGAGGAAACTCATGAAGGATGTGGTGTAATTTTAAGGTTCTCTATATGTGCTAGGTCTTGGAGGGTGTTGGATCAAGTAGAGGAGGTGAAATATCAGCCTTGGTTTCATGAGGCTCATCAACTTGGTCATGGTTATCACATGGCTCAGATGGGAGATTTTGATCAAAATCAATGATAAACTGAGGGGATATCTGTATTATTTCAAGAGGAGGATATACAATTTCAATATTATCATGATCATCATTTGCATGCAGCACTAGGTGAAGAAAAAATTGTTTAGCATGTTCAGGAAAGGACAAAAGGTAATTAACAACAAAAAATATAATGTCTTGGAAAAAACTCAATTGTAGGTACTTGTTTTTTCCCATGATGTCCTTTCATACCTCTGTCAAGGGATCTCATATCCAAGTGGAGTCTCTAAATTGCATTTGAAGTTTGAGTGGAATCGCCAATGATGTTTTGAAAGCTAGATTCTCCATTGAGAGTGGAATCGCCAGTTAAAATTTAAAGTTTTGGATTCTTCTACCAGTGGAATCACTTTCAAACTGATTTTTGGATGTGTGGTGTTGTCAGAGTAGGAATATAGCCAATAATGTTTTTTACAGTGATAAAAACATGAACCAATGTTGATCCAGATTTGGATCCAGGATCTTGATGGGGCTTAGAAAGGCCTAAAAATCAAATTTCTCATAATGTCTTCAAAACAGGCGTTTGCATAGGTCTCGTCGGTACGAACCCAATGCAAATTGAATCGGACCAAACGGATGTCGTATGCTCCTGATATGGCGATATGTTCATTTTGCCAAATAGGCAAAAAATGATGACTGTACAGTCTGTACAGTGCCATGGGGAAGCTGACTGTACAAGTTGTATGACCGTACAACTGATGTGGCAGGCACAATTGGTGATGATGTGGTAGGGTCCATACAGCTGACGTGGCAATCTGACTAGGCGTACAGACTAATGACATGGCAAGTACAGGTGGACCAATTAGGGAGTGACATGTGTCACCCTTGTAGTGGTGACATGTGGAACGTCTGTATGGATGACGTGGTAGGTCCATACAATCTGTATGACACATGGCACTTGCATGGAAGGTACAGGTGGCAAACAAGTGGGCCATTCAACACTTGACACGTCGGGTACCAACCCGCCACCATATGACTTTTTGTAACAAGTCTACTTTATAATATTTAAAGTGTTTTAAAAGGTATGGGCAGAGGCGAAAGGGGGTTAGGGTCTAGCCCCAACCTGCGATCACATTTTCTTCCATATAACCCACACATCAACGGTTTGGCACTTCAACTACATGGATAAGCTATGGACGCGGGGGATACAGAATAGGGTGCACCTAAAGCCATATGACTTAGGGGTGGTGACCGGAGGCTAGGCCGATTGTCGAGCTTGCGGGGTAAGGGCCAGCGTGCAGCCCCTAAGGGGCTGGCACTTAGCCACATTAAGTCATATGACCATGTATAAGGTGCACGCACCCAGGCCAGAGGGGATTATCCCTAAATTTCTCCAAAGTGGGCTTAAAAACTTTATAATAATGATTTACTATGATTTAATCAATAGTTTTATGGGATTTTGGCTAATATTGGGGAATATTAGGCCCTTTTTTAGGCAAGATCTTGGGGGGAAGTTGGGAGATGGTTACCAACTTCAAATCTATATAAACCAGGCCTTCTTGAGGCCATGGAGGACATCCAAAGCAGGTTTATGCTGAATATTTCCCAATCCAAAACCATTTTTATGTAGGGAATTTGTTGAGGAGCACACCTTTGTGGGCCCTTTCTGGGAGCTCCGGTCATCCGATTTCAATGTCGTTTCTTTTGTTGGGTTCTAGAGACTTAGTAGAATAATACCAGATCAGTTTTGTATCCTTTTGGCACCATTGTGATGTACTTTTAGAGCTTTGAACAAAAATAATAAAGCCTCACCCACTGAGACAAAGGCCCGGAGACATAGGCGAGATTGTCGAACTCCGTTATCACATTGGTGTTTATGGTTTGTTGTTGTTTATGATTTATTTCATATCTACATATGCTTATGTGGCTATCATCTTTCTTCCTCTTTCATTCAACTTCCTAAATGGTTAATAAACACATCCATAATAACTCAACCATTTCCATTTAAAAGATCTTTTCGGATCAAGTGGTATCAGAGCTAGTTGACGTTTGGATTTGAGTTTTGCATGTTAACCAAGAAAAAGCTACATCGTGGTGAAGGGAATATTGTTGAAGAGAATCCATTAATTGGATTGAGAAAGAGAACTTCTCAAAGTGAGAAGATGGCATTGGAAGAGGGACTTTCTCAGGATGAGAAAGAGTTTCAAAAAACTTTCTTCACCATGTCGAAGTTGATGAAGGTTTTGTATGAGGATTACTTGGAACGAAAGAGACCAGTTCTTGGTGAATCTTCAAAGGGAAAAAGTGAAGAAGGAGAGGATCCTCCTCAAATTCCTTCTTCACCTCCTTCTTCTTCAAGTTCAAGCTCTAAATCCAATGCAAAGAAACATGTTTATAAACATAAGAATGAAATGCCTTTATTAAAACTAGATGTTAAATTCAAATTACCCATGTATAGTGGTGAAGTTAATGTAGAGAGACTTGAAAATTGGGTCAGATAGATGGAAGTTTATTGCAGTGTGCAATAGATCAAGGATGAGTCCACTCAAATCAAGTTGGCATTGTTGAGATTTGTAGGCAAACCACTCATCTGGTGGCAAAGCAAGTTGCAAAATGGCACGCAACAAGTGGGTAATGTATTTCCATCATGGAAAAGTTTTATTTCTGCACTTAGAAAGCAATTATATCCTTTGGGTTATAAAGAGAAAGAGTTAATTGAATGGAAAGATTTAAAACTAAGAAAAGGACAAACGGTGCAAGAATACATGTGGATTTCATAAAATGGCATTGATGTTAGATATTTCTTTACATACCCAAGAAAATCTTATGAAGTATATAGGAGATTTACCTGCACATATTCGAAAAATTATATTCATGTTTGTACCTACTAATCTTGATGAGGTTTATGTTCAAGCAACATACATTGAAGAAGGGAAAATAGGTGTTGGTGTATCAGGGGAATCATCTTCAAGGAAAGAGGACAAAAGGAAGTGGCATGGCAAGAAGTCAAATGTAGTGACAAGAAAGGAAGAGAAGACCTCTTGCAAGCATTGCAAGAAAGAGGGGTCTGATGAGGACCATTGTTGGAAATTGCATCCCGAGAAGAGACCAAAGTGGTTCAAAGAAAATAAGGGGAGGCAAACAATTGCAGCAACAAAACGACCCACAAACTTGGGATCAGATTCAGGTGACGAATCTAAAGTCTCATTGGTTGGTATGACAAGTAAAATTGGTGATGGATTTTATTGTAGAAGTATCTGGTTTCACATAAGAGTTATAATAAGGGCCGAGGCACACTAAGGTTGACACATTTATAGATAGTGGATCTCAATCTAACTTAATTTCATAGGAATTGGTTAAACAATTGGGATTAAAAACATAGATGCATCATAATCCATACACACTTAAATGGATAAGCAACAATCATCAAATGCACATAACCAAGCAGTGCACATTAAAATTTTCTATTTCATCTAAGTTTGTAGATGAGGTAACATGTGATGTGGTGCCACTAAGTGAATGTGGAATGGTCTTAAGTAGTCCATACTTGTATGATCATAAAGAAATCTTCTACAGGGAAAAGAATCAATATCATTTAACCAAAGAAGGTCAAGAATATGTGGTTCATGCTCATCATGTAAAGGCAAATAAAACTTTTCAAACTATGGAACAATTAAGAAAGGAAGTTCAAGCAAGAAACACACCTATAATTGTTTCAAATCAATTAATCGATCTTAAGCAAGAACATGAGATGATTGTAGAATGGAAAATCAATCACAGTTTGCTTCAAGATAAGCTAATGTCGTGCAAATATTACAAACATATCATCTCATTTGCAGTCATATTTTTTCTGCTATCATTAGTAATGTTGTTTACATGGATGATAGTGGCTTCAATAAGATGTGACAAGGTACAAATGGCTAACAATATGTTGTCAATTGTCATGATTGTGTTACAGTTGATCTTGATGAGACAGGTGCATAGGACAGAGTTTAAAGACAGGGAACAAGTTAGGTGGCCTATCCCTAGCTTGATAACTAGTCAATAATCTTTTGGGGACCAAAAGGTCCTTTAGTGGGGAGGTGTGATCCATATTTGGATCCAGGAGCTTGATGGGGCTCAGAAAGGCCTAAAAATAAAAGTTCTCAGAATGAATTCAAAATAGATGTGTACATAGACCTCGTTGATACGAACACAACGCAACTTGAACGGGCTCAAACGAACGTCGTATGCTCCTGATATGGTGATATGTTCATTTTGCTAAACAAGCAAAAAAATGATGACTGTACAGTTTGTACAGTGCCACGTGGAAGCTGACTGTACAGGTCGTACGATCATATAGTTGATGTGGAAGGCATAGTTGGTGATGATGTGGCAGGGTCTGTGCAGCTGACGTGGAAGGATGAATGAGCATACAGATTGATGACGTGGCAGATACAGGTGGACCAATCAGGGAGTGATAGGTGTCACCCTTGCAGTGGTGACATGTGGCACGTCTGTACAGATGATGTGGCAGGTCCATACAATCCGTATGACATGTGGCACTTGCATGGGAAGTACAGGTGGCAAACAAGTGGACCATTCAACACTTAACACGTGGCATCATATTTAAGCGAATGAGGAGGTTCCACATGGCATTAGATTTGAGAGAATGAGTCGGTGCCATGTGGCATTAGATTTGAGAGAATGAGGAGATGCCACGTGGCCCAGACATGGGCTACCACATGGAACCCATTCGTTGGTTAGTGTTTGAAATTTTTTTGGACTTCACGAGTTTCAACCGCGTGACCTCTGGTTATGGGACACACTTTGGGCAGGTTAGGTACCAACCCGCCACCATATGACTTATTGTAACAAGACCACTTTATAATGTTTAAAGTATTTTAGAAGGTATGGGCAGAGACAGAAGGGGGTTTGGGTCTAGCCACAGCCCGCGATCACATTTGCTGCCATATAACACACACGTCAACGGTTTGGCACTCCAACTACACTGATAAGCTATGGGCACGAGGGCTACGGAATAGGGCGCACCTGAAGCCATATGACTCAGTGGTGGTGACCAGAGGCCAGGTCGATCGATGCACCGTTCGGGCCATGGTTCTATCAGTTACACCATACGACCGAAGCTTGCAGGGTAAGGGCCAGTGCGCAACCCCTAGGGGGTTGGCGCTTGGTCACATTAAGTCATATGACCTTGTATAAGGTGAGTGCACCCAGGCCAGAGGGGCTTATCCCTAAATTTCTACAAATTGGTTTTAAAAACTTTATAATAGTGATTTACTATGATTTATTCAACAATTTTATGGGATTTTGGCTAATATTGGGGAATTTTGGGCCCTTTTTTAGGCGAGATCTTGGGGGAAAGTTGGGAGATGGTTACCAACTTCAGATATATATAAACCAGGCCTTGTTGAGGCCATGGAGGACATTCAGAGTAGGTTTATGCTGAATATTTTCCAATCCAAAGCCATTTTTATGTAGGGAAGTTGTTCAGGAGCGCACCTTTGCGGGCCATTTCTGGGAGCTCCGGTCATCCGATTTCAGTGTCGTTTCTTTTGCTGGGTTCTAGAGACCTGGTAGAACAAGACCAGATCAGTTTTGTAACCTTTTTGAATTGTGGTGATGTATTTTTATAGCTTTGAACAAAAATAAGAAAGCCTCACCCACTGAGACAAAGGCTCAGAGACGTAGGCGAGATTGTCGAACTCCATTATCACATTGGTGTTTATGGTTTGTTGTTGTTTATGCTTTATTTCAGATCTATATATGTTTATGTGGCTGTCATCTTTCTTCCTCTTTCATTCATCTTCCTAAATGGTTAATAAACACATGCATAATAATTCAACCATTGTGATTTAAAAGGTCTTTTCAGATCAAATGCTTATTGAGACATTCAAAATATAAGTCCTATGGAATGTAATTTAAAGATCTCTAATAAGGATGTGAAGAAAAGGTGGCATCATCATACATATTAGCAAAAAATATTACTACAAGGCAAGGAAACTCATTTTTAATATCAAACTTGGGTCCATCTAGGGAAGATTAAATATCCATCCTTTCTAAATATGAGGCTAGTTTTACATGATGGAAGGTATCACATGAACCAATGCTTATTCTTATTGAGGCATTCAAAATATAAGTCCTATAGAATGTAATTGTTGGAAGGGGATCCATAACATAAGTTGTTACCCAATGTTGTTATCTTAAAATTAACATGATACTCTAAATGGAGTTCTATACTGCTAAGAAGCTATGTGAAAAAACTAAAAAGGTAAAGGATGCATCTATGTCTAAAAGCTTGAGATCAAAGTCTGAAATGTAAGATGTTGCAACATTGAAAAATGAAAAGTATTGCAACAATTGGTGTGAATTCCATATCTATAGACTAAATATAATAATCCTCATGTCATGAACAAGAAAATTTAAGTGTATTGATTAAAAGTAAGATTTCCATAATGTATACTATATGTCAATGATTATTGAAACAACTTTTATTAATACATTCAACATTAAATTAAAATAATAATGTGTTTAGAAATTTAGATGCTCAAATCTAAAATATTTATTTACAAAATCATTCCATTCATGTCTATGCAACAATAATTTTCACAAGTATCAGAATTTACATTTGGATCCTTTGTATTCGACGTTTCGATCCCTTAAGTTGGGATCATCCTTTAAAAGAAAGAATATTTTACTCATTATAGAAGAAACTATACATCCTTAAAACTCCTAAGATTCATAAATCTAAATGTAAATGTGATCTATCAAAAGTAAAAGAAAAAAATTCAAATCTACTCATTGTCTGTGAATTTAAGCTCTATATGAAGTGAAAGTGCACATATGGCATTGACTTGAAATGTTCTCAATACTACATATGAAATTTGTAATAAAATTTGTAATAATATACTTATATAAAATTTGTAATAAAAAGAACTCTCTCCACCTATTTTGTTCTCCTTCCTAATTACCTTCTAAGTTAATGAGTTTATGATTATAAGCTAAATTCGTGATGAAATTTCCTAATTGATCCTAATAATCTCCAACTCGTGTTTTTTACTTTCATATTTGAAAGGAATGCTAGAGATATAAAGAACGAGCTTTAATCATTAATAATCTAATCTCTTATGAACATGCACCATTAATATAAGTGAACTATAGTGGAGAAACCCTCCAAGGCCTATTGTGCCCCGTTGGCCTTGGTATTTGCTTTCTAGTGTCTAGCCTTATGTCATACGACTGCTATTTTTTTGGACTTGTATACTTTTGGACATGGACTCTTTATCTTTTTAATGTGGTCTTTTGTATGTATGATAACTTTTGTATGTATGATAATTGTTAGGCTTTGCTCACGATGAATTCTTTTGAAATCCATATTATTATTATTATTATTATTTGGTATAAAATGCATGTAAATATGATTTTTAATAGAGTTTAAAGAAAACGTTCTCTTAAAAAATTATTAAAGTGATAGAACTATTAGAAATTATGAAAAGATAAATATTTAAGTTAAGCAATGAAATCATAAAATGTAGAAAACTTTTCTTTCTCATCTTTGCTTCAATGGTCTAGCAATAGAGTAGTACCATGCCATAATATAGACTTGGGTTCAATTCCCTAGTAGTGTATCAAATATTTGTTCTATTAATAAGGCCTTACAATTTCCATCCTTGGGAATGAACTTATTATTTCCTTTATTCAAAATACTACCCACTTAATGTTTTGGTTCAAATGTCTTCCCTACTATATATTGTAGGAGATTAGGGACAATGAAATAACAAGTGCCTTTATAAAATTTACTTAGGAATCTATCAAGCCCACGAGAATTTTCATTATCCAATTCATATATAAGTTTATATATATTTCATTTAGAACTAGTGGTTGATCACATGAAAAATTTGTAAATCATACAACTTATGAGGGATATTACTGAAATAGGATAATCCTCTCATGAGAAAAACACCCATAGTTGATCAATAATATTTTTTTTGAGTGTTTCCCATGGCTATGGTTTCCCCTCCTATCACCATGGAATCTCATACCTTTGAAAATTCACATGGGAAGCAATCGGTACATAGTCAAGCCAACATTCCAAAGGTGATTCCTTGCTCAAGACTTTTGGTGTGAGGGGTTTTGGAATTGTAGGATCTGCCTTTGGTGTTGTGTTGTTAACACCATCCACACCCTCTTCTATAAACCTCTTAATGGAGAAGGTCATTGTAGTCCCCAATTGTTTCTTTGAAGGTCGAATGGGTTGAGTAGGAGAATGGACATCTCAAGGATTATAATTCAATTTGTAGGTTCAATGCCCTGTGGCCTTTGTTGAATCATTTGCAAGCTTGGATTGAGTTTGTATTAAGCTCCTTTATCATGAAAGCTATGGCCATTCATCACACTGCAAAAGGATTCTTCGTTCTTCAATTTGACTCCTTTAAGGATTGACTAAAAGTGGTATGCACGGTCTATGAAGTTGTGGCATTCCAACTTCACCAACACAATGAAGCCTTGTCCATGGTTCCACTTTGGGTTCTATTGTTGAATTTTCTTCTAGAACTATGGAACCTCAAATCCTTGGAAGCCATTGATGATTTACTTGGAGAATTCATCTCTCTTAGCAAAACAATCATGGCTAAATCTCCAACTACTTTTACATGCATGTGTACCTATGTACATTTGAGAAAAGGGTTGCTAGATCTAATAGTGTTGTGATATGGTGATTAATGTTGGACACGAGTTGTGTACTATGGAATTATTGTGTTCCATTGCAAGATCTACTTTGAGTATGGATATATAGTGGCCTCGTGCCCAAAGGCAAAGGATCATAAGAGTTCTAAAGGAAATTTTCAGACCCCTTCTTGGTGGAAGAACTTGGAGAATACTCTTAACATGGTTAAGCCTTTCAAGTCCCATGAAGATCTTCTAGGTGCTGCATATCCAACTACAATAGAGCCTCTTATTGTTGATTCTTTATGTTATTGAAAAATATTCTCCCACCCCTGTCGAGGAAGGGAGTAACACTTCCATTTTCCAGCAACATTCTTCATCAACCTTGGCTATGATAGGCCCCTCCTTTGAGGTAGGAAAAAGGAGGCATGAAACCAAGTATTTTGATAAAGGTGATGCTATGAATGCTCATGCTTTTAAAGAGGACAATAGATAGTTGACGATATTCAATGTCTTTGATGCCTAATGAGAGCGATTTCTAGATAGATGTCAAGAAACAAAAAGGAAAATAAAGGCAAGCAAGGTGGAGCATGCAATCTGCTTAGTTTTGTTTTAGGATGGATTATGTTGAGATATTAAGACTTGTGGCTTGCTTCATATTGCCCTTTTTTGACATATTGGCCTACACCATGCTAATTTTTATGATGATTATATATGAAAACTATTTTTTTTATTATTATAAAACTTTATAAAAATAAATTCATTAAGAATTAAAAGAAACGTTATGTTAAAAATATCAAATAGGTTTGTGTGGCCACCATATATTCCTTTACCATTTCTTAGAACTACTGGATAGTGACATGGTGCTTTGCAAATTATTGGTTAATATTATCATGGGTGAGTTATCTTATCCATCTTAAAGCTTCTAAGGAGCCTTCTTGGTGGCAAGGGCTCACAAATAAATTTAATGGGCTTGTTTCACATTCTAATCTAATGAAATCAAGCTTGAATCAGAGTACCAATCACTTTCCTTGCTTCAACAAAATTGAAAGTGTGTTTTAATATAGTCACATGGAACACTATAAGTGTTTAAAAGATTGATTTCATGTGGATTGTTGTCGAATGTGACCTCCAATATGTTTATGGATTCTCTTATGTGGTGGTCTAATTGTGGCCCTCCAATTTAATCTAGAATTCATTATCCAATATAATAAATGTTTAGACGTTGCAAATAGTCCAAGTCAATACAATATGTAATAAGGGCTATGAGTAGTTTAGTCCTTGCCATTTGGACTATTGAATTGAAACAAATGGGTAATGTAATTCAAATCAAATGTGAAAGGACACAAAAGAGAATGCATTGTTTTTTATTATTAAATTTTAGAATTCACGATATATATTAAATCAAAGTATTATATATTTAAAGCCTAGGCCAACTCCATCTATACCCTTTAATAAAATTGTATATTTTAGGATATATTATATTATGAAAATTATTTTAAAGCTCCAAAAGCACAAATCATAATATAAAAATAACAAACTTTTCCATGGAATTTCATATTTACTTTGTCAATGGCCAAATTCTTCATTTATGGTTTCCATCTTTTCCTCTATTTTATTTTATCTTGATTATATTAAAAATAAAAAGTACTTGTTAGGATATTTAAATATTTAGGAGTTATGTAATATCTATTTGGTCTAATGTGTTATTAGGTAAAATTGTGTTTCTTAGTGTGTTTCTTTAATATGCATTAGTATGTATTTGTAGTTAGGAAATCCAATGGTCACGATATGTTTTCGACATAGAGTGATATGACGGTTCATATTCTCCTTGATCTTAACGACCATTGATCTGTGGCTTAACAGCCGATTGGTCCATGATCTCTATTTAAAAAGCATGGAGGGTCATTTGTCGTTGATTGATTGTGAGAAACTCTTTTGTAAAATCTCTTTGTAATATTTTTCTTTTTCATTAATAAAATTCTTCAAGTGGTCGCGTTGGTTGGGGCCATGGATGTTTCCCCGTAGGGGTTTTACCATGTCAAAACATTGGTGTGTTGATCTTTGATTTGGTTGTGTGAGTGGTTATTGAAGGTGTTTGTCCTCTATTGGAATACTTGTGTTGTCGAACATGGTATCTGTGTATGTTTGAAGACCCGCTCTTGTTGTAGATCGAGGTAGTGAAGCCAAGTTGTTTCATCTCTGTTTGTTGTCATTTTCGTACATTTATGGGCTGAGAGGACTACTCCATTGCATCTAGAGCGCTCGTTCCATTCAGGAATTTTTTTCGTTTCACACGAAAAGGTTTTTGTTTTCCCATGATACGACCATTTCAGCTATATCCGGAGGTATAAAGCCTGAAAACACCCTGTTTAAATTTTTTGCAAAGTATTATTTTGGTTTTATATTGTTTGTTTCTGCCTCCAAGTTGCTACTCTTTAAGATGTGGGTATGTTCTTTTCCCCGCGCCCTTTGTGATCTCGTAAAATCAGAAACATATAGGAAAAGGTGCATTTTATGGGTAAGCTAACCGAGATCTAACCCTTGTTGTCATCGAGAAAAAAAAAAATCTCGTGTGAAAATAATTTTTTATGAGCACGCTCTCCAAGGTTGTCAATAATAACAAAAACAACAACAAAAATCGTCCTGCTAAACAATACAATATGTTTTTATAGCCCACTTGGTTAAAAGTTACCTTATTAAGTAAGAGGTCTTGAGTTCAAGTCTCTCTTTTTGTTACTTTTTTTTTAAAAGTTCATGCTCCATTGTAAAGTGTATTTCATTTCAAGTATAAAAGTGATTCACTATAAGTAGCTTTAATATTTTATTTTAGAGTTATTTATTTTGCATGCAACTTTCTTTTATAAAGTACCTTCATTGTAAAAGTGATCCTCACTTCTTTTTATTGAAGTGGGTCACTTCATAAAGCAAATTATTTGTAAGAGTGAGGTTATTTGGAGGGATATTGCCACCACGTGGTTCTTTGGTTATTGATTATGCCTTTGTTTTAAAAAGGGCATAACTTTCACATCTGAAGTCTATTTTTAGTGCCGTTTTTTTTTTAAACCACCTAATTTTTTGAGATATTTCCATCCAAATCATCAGTGTTAGTTTTTAAATCCATATTATCTGCATATTTAATATAGATTCTTCTAGTAATCTTTTTCTTACCAACACCAACTACTTCCAATGAAAATCTCATATGGAGGATTTATTAAGAAGTAAAGGCTTGTACCAGATTACCTTGGGAAAGGAAAAAGAACCCATTGATGTTGATAAGAAAGTCAAATGGGATAATAGGAGTGATGAAACATGTGGACTGATTGGAATGTCCATCTCTCATGATTTGAGGTTCCACCTTCAAGAAATTGATGACCCTGATGAAGCGTGGGAAAAACTTGAATCTATGTTTGGTAAACACAATATTATTCGAGCACATCAGTTAGAAAATCAAATACTGACTTCAAGTCTAAATTGTTTTTCTTGCATTGAAGACTATCTATCTAAGTTTAAAACACTCAGAATTTATGTGAAGAATGTTAGATAATGTTGGAGGAAGAGTTTTGCATCTATATTATTCTTCCTAAGCTAGGTAGTGCATATTTTGTGTTTGTATCTACCTTTTATGCCATGAGAGAGGCTCTAGGGAAAGCTTATCAAAAACCCACTCTTGAGTCATTTTTTGATGCTTTGATTAGAGAGAAAGATAAGCTTGTACAACTTGGAGTGATCAGCATTATAGGTACCTCTGACAAAGCCTTAGTCGCCCAGCAGAAAGATAAACCCAAGAATCCCAAGAAGCAACATCCTCACCACAACAACAAGCAACATAAGGGTCTCAAACCCACTCAGAAAGCTTTAGTTCCTAATAGTGACAAAGGAGAAAAATCTAAAAATAAGAAGATTGACAGACATTGCAACTTTTGTGATAAATATGGTCATGATGAGTCCAAATGTTTCAAGAAGATGGCAGTTTTAGAAGCATCGATGAAGAAGCACAACATCAATATTTATTCTACTTCTTCTTCTTCTCATGGACATGCACATTCTTCTTCTAGTATCTCCTTCAGTGCAACTTCTACTTCCTCTTATGATGAGTGCATTATTGATTTTGGAGCATCCTATCATATGGCTAAGGATAAAGACATATCTTCTACTCTAAATGAATGTAACACCAAGAAAATATTTGTTGGTGATGATAGATCTCTTAGTGTTGTAGGATCTAGAATAGTTCAAGTAGATAATGGTCATTTCAATGATGTATTATGTGTTCCAAGTCTTTCTTGTAACCTTCTATCAGTGTATCAAATCACTCATTTAGGTGAAGGTAAAACCGTAGAGTTTTCACCTCACCAAGTTGTAATCAAGGATCTAAAAGATCCTAAGCATGTTCTTGCAACTGGAATTATTGATGATATTACCAGGTTGTACAAGTTTGACAACTTTGGGTCAACATCTTTTCCATCATTTTTTGTTGTTCATAGTGATGACTTGAGAAAACTTTGGCATGAGCGGTTTGGTCATCTAAACTATCGCTCATTGCAACAAATATGTAATAAACATATGGTGATTGATATTCCTATTGTTTCATGCAGAGATGGTGTTTGTGTCAGTTGTGTTCTCAACAAACATCATCGGGACAATTTTGACAAACGTGCCTCTTGGCACACCTCGAGCCCTTTGCATCTTGTTCACAATGACTTGTGTGGACCACTTTCTTTTCCTTCTTTTTCTTGGTGCAATTATTTCTTAACTTTCATTGATGACTTTTCCAAACGTACTTGGGTTTACTTATTAAAACTTAAGAGTGAATTTTTTAACAAGTTTATGGCCTACAAGGCCCTTGTAGAAAATCAATCTAGACATCAAATTCAAAGGTTAAGAATAAATAATGAAGGAAAATATGTGAACAATAATTTTACAAGTTATTGCACTACATAGGGCATCCAAATGAAACACATTGTTCCATATACACCACAACAAAATGGTGTTGCTGAGAGAGAACCACATCTAAAAAGAAATGGCTAATTATATGATCCAATCTAAGGGATTAAGTCTAAATTATTGGGCGAAAGCCATCAACTGTGCAAATTAAATAGTAAATCACACTCCCACAAAGGCTCTTAAAAATATAACACCAGAAGAAGCTGGGACTAAAATTAAACCAAATGTAAGTCACTTCTGTGTATTTGGAAGTATARCATGGGCTCACATTCCTGATGAGAAAAGGAAAGCATTGCAGCCTAAAAGTGAGAAGTGTATATTTGTTGGTTATTCTAAAGATGTCAAAGGTTATAGACTTCTTCAATCACATTGTAATGAAATTATTATTAGAAGAGATGTTAAATTTGATGAAAATATTTTGGCCTGCAAGCCTAATTTGACGATTGTTCCTTCTTCGGCCTACGAGCCATCTTTGATGTTTGTGCCTTCTTCTGTTCCTATTCTGGTTTCTTCCTCAAACGATGACAATGAGGATGAAAATCCACCTATGCATGCTCACCTTTTGTTAGCACTAGAAGTCACCTTCAGATTGCATTGAAGGTAAGCCTAGTACCCATCAGTTTATATGTCACGGTTGGTTTTAAAGAGGTAAAATGGGCCCAGACTCAATGATAGTAACATTCTAACTTAGAAATCTGGACTAGCATGCATAAGCGTTTGAGGTCTGGAATCAACTTCAGTAAGTAAGTTGGAGAAAGGGTGAATAGAGAGAAGACTTTGGTGAGGAGAGTGTAGAGGTCTGTCATGGACATCAGGTCTTCCAACAACCTAAGGAGGAAAAAATTAAACACAATATCCTATTGAATTCAAATCTCAAAGAAACTGCAAGAAATTATAACAACACTATAATCAAACATAATCATAATATAGTTACAACAATTCATGTTAATCAGTCATTCATGAAATCTCTCAATATCAGAGGCAAATAAGATGGAGCAAGAAAAATGACTTAGATTAACCACGATGTCTCAAAAAAAAATACATAACCAGAGAACTAGTGTTATTCATAAAAATATTACAATAGCAGGGATCCTAGCTCAACCATTCCCCCTTTAACAAAATTTTAAAATGACTCCTATATACTCAGAAATTTTTTCCATCGCTAGCAGAGGCGTGCCTAAGTCATTACATTCAAGGCTTTACGTCTGCATGTTCTCTGGCAGACTATGCATGCAGTCTTTTGTCAAACGCGAGCTTATGTCAGACGTGAGATTCTGTCGGACGGGACCAGAAGAAGAGTCGTCTTGCTGACAGATCTTCTGGCTTTCCATTTAAGTGGTGAGACGACGTTTCACCAACCTTCCTCACCTTCATTAACTGAACCCTCAAGATCGGGACGAGGCTTAGTGCCTAGGGGGTGGCCACGCGCTGCTCTCCGATTGGACACTATATGAGCACGTGATTGTGGGGCCTTCAAAAGAGTTTTGAACTCACATCGCTTTGGGGCCCGCAATCCACCGCCTTCTGCCACGCATCACTTTCATCAAACCACGGTTTCAATTGTGGGACCGCTCAATAATTTTATCGATCGAGCAAGTTGCGTCCCCACAATGAAGCATGGTCATTGATCTAGATGAATCTGTGATCTGGGTGCACCTACTAGATTTAGCGCTACTACCAAGATTAATCACCCGCCAAATTTAGAATCCACCAAATTGTGCCCTGGGATAGACGCTACTTTTGGCATTAAACAATAATACCTCTCGAAGTGACAGATCTAATGACGCGTGGTAGTCTGGATTCAGATGTCCAAGATCTACTTCGAGACTTTGATGCTTTTCATGGTGTTATACTTCATGCACTTCTGAAACTATGAATACCTGGGGGCCACTAATCTGATCCTCACAGGGGATCTCCACCATCGCAAAACTGAGCCCACCTATTTGTATTTTAAGCCTGAAATGAGTTTCTCTGCATGCTGCACTCGGACGCTTCCTGTGCAGACCATGAACTTGGATGACCTACTGCCCTTAACAACTATATGTGATAACATTTGGCTCCACAGGGGATGGCATGTTCCCTGCAAGATGCCAAGAACAAGTAGTTCCGGTCGCCTTCTGCATTGGGCTATGGAGTCTAGATCAAAACACCCTGTTGAGGAATACAAGCCGATAAGTAAAAAAAAAATGAAAAATAAACACACATGGGCTCCACAAGCGCTTGTTTCTGTACAATCCTAAACTAATTGATTTTTACATGGTGCTAGGTGAAAGCAAACTTCCACCATAGCCATTCAAATAACTTCCTGAATGGAAGACCATTTACTATGTCAGTGATCAATAACAGATAATGCAACCGTGACAATAGAATGGTTACATCCTTCAACTTCTCTCCAAAGGCTGAATTTGAGATAAAGTTGGGCGGCTCCAAGATATGAAGGAAATGCCACTCCAAATACTCACTGATAGACTCATAGAATGAGTGGAAAACTCCAAAAAAATTGTAACAGACAGCTCGTTTTGCTCCACAGTTGCTCACACAGGGTTGAATATCTCTTGTAAGCACAGGTGGGTGAACAGTTGATGCAAGCTAACTAGCCCCGGGTGATGGTTGCTCACTGACAGGCTCTGGACAAGAGGTAAAATGACCCTCTGTCTCTTCCTCTTATCCTTCATGGCTCTCCTAAGGATCAGATTCACAATCATAATAAACATAAACCATGGGAGAGCTCTGCTCTTCGTCATCTTCGTTGGGATATTCATCGCAAGTTGTTCGTTCTTGGTCAGTATCCAAAATCACTTCTTCGTCATAAGTAGGGTTGCCAAGAACATCTATTTCGTGGACCGAAATATCCTCTGCCTCTTCATAAGAGCACCAAGCACGATCTGCCTCCAATTTTTCCATTCTTTCAAAAAGTGATTTTACCGGTTCCATCAGCTCCTCCGGGGGATGTCCCTCATCCTCATAGCTTCCGAAAGAACGAACTATGTCCCGAATGCCATATCTATACTCCTCACAACAGTTATGACAGATTAACTCATAGGAATAATACCTTGGATAGTGCTTATTAAAATCTGCATAAAACTGCTCCAGGGAGGAGATGCTAGTAGGGGGCAAGGATCAATACCACTCATGGGCATACCCGTCCAATGAGAACACAAACATCTTCATTAATACATCCTCATGATGTATCTCCCACGGATGCATGAGTTCATGAAACTCACAGAGATGTTGGGAAGGGTTGTCCTCTTTATGTTCTCTAAATATGGGAAAATAATCGCCCCATTCATCCATAGTAGGGACAACATTAGGAAAACTAGAAACATCAGAAAAGTCAAAAGGAGCAAACCTTCAAGCCAAAATGTCTTCCATCTCGAACCAGTGGAGTCACCAATCGATTCTTCAACCATGGAGTCGTCAGGTGAATGATACACAGTCTGAGTTTGGCTGGTCTTTGTTCACCATCAAATACCAGATATGATCATTGTGTTCTCCCAGGGGGTTGTAGCTATAGCTAGAGGAAGCCACACTGAAATAGTGGATTCACCACATTGGAGTCACTAGGTGCAAGCACAATCTTCAAAGGTTATGATATCTAATACACCTTCAGAATCAGAAGTTCATTGTCATTCTGTCCTAGGGAAAAGTCTTCAATTCGTTCCCCAATAATGGTGCCAAAAATGTTAGCACTAGAAGTCACCTTCAAATTGCGTTGAAGGTAAGCCTAGTAACCATCAGTTTATATGTCACGGTTGGTTTTAAAGAGGTAAAATGGGTGAAAACTCAATGATAATAATGTTCTAACTCAGAAATCTGGATTAGCATGCACAAGCATTTGAGGTCTGGAATCAACTTTTGTCAGTAAGTTGGAGTAAGGGTGAATAGAGGGAATAATTTGGTGAGGAGAGTGTAGAGGTATGCCGTGGACATCAGGTCTTCTAGAAGCCTAAGGAGGAAAAACTTAAACACAATATCCTCTTGAATTCAAATCTCAAAGAAACTGTAAGAAATTATAACAACACTATAATCAAACATCATCATAATACAGTTACAACAATTCATGTTAATCAGTCATTCATGAACTCTCTTAGTATCAGAGGAAAATAATATAGAGCAATAAAACTGACTTAGATTAACCAATATGTCTCAAAAACAAATACATAACCAGAGAACCAATGTTCTTCATAAAAATATTACAATAGCAAGGAGCCTAGCTCAACCATTCCCCCTTTAACAAAATATCAAAATGACTCCTATATACTCACAACAATTCGCCACCGCTAGCGGAGGCATGCTTGAGTCATTACATTCAAGGCTTTACGTCTGTATGTTCTCTATAAGACTATGTATGCAGTCTTCTATCAGATGCAAGCTTCTATCATACGCGAGCTTCTGTCAAACGAGACCAACAAAAGAGTCGAATTGTTGACAATCCTTCTGGCTTTCCATTTAAGTGGTGAGATGAGGTTTCACCAACCTTCCTCACCTTCATTAACTGAACCCTCAATATCAGGATGAGGCTTAGTGCCTAGGGGGACGCCACATGATGCTCTCTGATTGGACACTATATGAGCATGTGATTACGGGGCCGTCAAAAGCGGTTTGAGCTCACACCTCTTTTGGGCCCACAATCGACCTCCTTCTGCCACATATCACTTTAAAAAAAACATAGTTTCAATTGCGGGACCGCTGAATAATTTTATCAATCGATCAAGTTATGTCCCCACAATGAAGCATGGCCATTGATCTAGACGTGGTCTGTGATCTAGGCGAACCTGCTAGATTTAGCGTTACTACCAAGATTAACCACCCGCCAACTTTAGAATCTGCCAAACTGTTCCCTGGGAGGATGCTACTTTTGACGTTGAACAATAATACCTCTGGGAGTGACAAATCTGATGAGGCGTGGTAGTTTGGATTCAGATTGTCGAGATCTACTTCAGGACTTTGACTCTTTTCATGGTGCTATACTTTGTTCACTTCTGAAACTCTGAATACCTAGGGGCCACTAATCTGATCCTCACAGGGGATCTCCACCATTGCAAAACTAAGCCTAATTGTTTGTATTTTAATTCTGAAATGAGATGCTCTGCATGCTGCGCTCAGACGCTTCTTGTGCAGACCACGAACTTGGATGACCTATTTCCTTTGACAACTATATGTGATAACACCTTCCTCTATATGAGTCCATTGAACCTGAACCAACACCAACACCACCACTTCCTATATGGGTCTGTTCAACACGAGAAGAAACTGGTGATGTTATCAGTGATCCTTCATATCAGTGTCGACACATTTTCAATTCTAGTGAGCCTCTTCTCTTTTAGCTCAAGTTTTAGAGACTCATGATCCAGATACATTTACAGAAACTTCAAGTCATCCATATTGGGATACAACAATGAATGAAGAGTATCATTCTTTAATGGCAAACAATACTTGGGATCTTGTACCTCTTCCAAAAGGAAGAAAAAATTTCAGATGTAAATGGGTCTACAAAACTAAGTATGCATCAGATGGAAGTGTTGAAAGACACAAGGCTTGGTTAGTTGCCAAAGGATTTTCCCAAGTTGAAGGAATTGACTATAATAAAACCTTTTCCCCTGTAGCCAAAATGAATTCCATCTGCCTTGTTCTTTCCCTTGCTGCCTCACATAAATGGGAGGTACATTAGATGGATGTTAAATATGTCTTCTTGCATGAGGATTTGCAAGAAGAAATATACATGGAACAACCTCCTAGCTATGTCCAGAATGACTCTAGCCTTGTTTTTCGCCTTAAGAAATATATTTGCGGTCTTAAGCAAGCTCCCCGAGCTTGGTATGCCAAAATGGACAACTTTCTTATTGACACGAGATTTTCTAGATGTCATTTTGATCCTAATGTCTATACCAAGAAAGTAGGAAGCCATCTCACAATCCTTGTCCTTTATGTTGATGACCTTATCCTTACTAATAGTGACTCAAAACTTTTAAACCATGTGAAAACCAATCTTAAGAAGAAATTTGAAATGATTGACTTATGCTTTTTGCACTGTTTCCTTGGCCTCCAAGTTTTGCAAACCAATGAAGGAATTTTTCTTTCTCGGTCTAAGTATGCGTGTGACCTTCTTCGTTGCTTTCACATGGAAGATTGTAAACCAACCTCTTCTCCCTTCCAGTCTAGAGTCAAGCTTGTTGTCACCTATACTTCTCCCGAAGTTGATGTCACCTTGTACCATCAGTTAGTTGGTATCCTCTTATACTTGACTCATACTCGTCCTAATGTTTCCTTTGTTGTTGGTCTTGTTGCTCAGTATATGCAAACACCCCATGAAAGCCATTGGAAAGCATCTAAAAGGATACTTTGGTATGTCTGGGGTACAATTCAGTTTGAGATACATTACTATT
Organism: Picea engelmannii; assembly: GCA_009831015.1. NCBI lineage: Eukaryota > Viridiplantae > Streptophyta > Pinopsida > Pinales > Pinaceae > Picea > Picea engelmannii. The sequence goes on along the minus strand of ML787205.1, from coordinate 694,215 downwards.
CATGGGGGACTTTTTCATTAGTTGGTTTCACTAATTCAGATTAGGTCGACGACCCTGATGATCGGAAGTCTACTACAGGTTATGTTTTCAGCCTTGGTTCAGGATATGTCCCTTGGGCCTGTAAGAAACAATAGACTATTGCACTTTCTTTAGCAGAAACAGAGTACCGAGCAACAATAAATGCAAGTCATGAAGCTTTGTGGCTTCGATAGATCCTTTCATAGTTTGGATTCCAGCAACAACATCTGACCAACCATTAGTGTGACAATCAGAGTGCCATCAAGCTCGCCAAAGACCCTGTTCAACATCAATGCAACAAACACATTGAGATACAAATGCACTTCATCGAAAATCTCATTCATGATCAAGTTATTGAAGTGCTCTTTTTCCCTACGGAATATCAAGTTGCAGACATTTTCACAAAGTCTCTTGCAGAAGCGAAGTTTTCCAAACTTCGCTTTATGTTAAGAGTTCAGGAAGTTGTCATTAAGGGGGGATAGGCTCTAATGCTTCCTTCCATCTCCTGTTGTGTCACTATTGTAAATCCTTCAATCCTATCCCAAGTTTTTCTTAAGGGGGGATGTTAGGATATTTAGACACTTACGAGTTAGTTAATATCTACTTGGTCTAATGTGTCGTTAGGTAAAAGTGTGTTTCTTTAGTATGCATTTGTAGTTAGGAAATCCAACAGTCACGATATGTTTCAGACATAGAGTGATCTAATAGTTCATATTCTACTTGATCTTAACGACCATTGATCTGTGGCTTAACACTCGATTGGTCCATGATCTCTATTTAAAGAGCATGGAGGGTCATTTTCTGATAGTCGATTGTGAGAAACTCTCTTGTAAAATATCTTTGTAATTTTTTTCTTTTGCATTAATAAACTGCTCCAAGTGGTTGCATTGGCTGAGGCTGTGGATGTTTCCCTGTAGGGGTTTTACCACGTCAAAACATTGGTGTGTTGATCTTTGATCTAGTTGTGTGAGTGGTTACTGAAGGTGTTCGTCCTCGTTGGAATACATGTGTTGTCGAGTAATATCACTAAGGGTTCTGCTTAGAGAGGCTATAAATCACATGTTCATATCTAATGGAGTCCATCAAAATTACCAATTGTTGTTATAGTTAGTGATTGAGACACCTTATATTGGCATATTCCATAACCAAAATTTCCGAATATATATATATATATATATATATATATATATATATATAAAACCATAAAATAAATTAATAAATTATTGAATTAAAATTATAATTAATGAGAAATTATAAGGATGTAAAATGAAAAATAATTCTTTGAAACAAAAATCAACAAAATTAAAGTAATTTACATTTTGGTATGATTTTTAAAATTAAAAAATATATCTTCTTTAATTTTTTTAATAAATTATTTAGAAATAACATTTACTAAGTAATTGAATATCTTTAAAATTTAACTTAGTTCACATATATTAAATTTGATTATATTAATTTTTTTTTT
>ML787205.1:642495-673718 GCA_009831015.1 Picea engelmannii | reverse complement strand
TGTGTTAACTAGGGACAATCATCATTGGTTGTTATTAGTCAATGTGGGTTGACTCATCACTATTATTCAAGAAAAACCATGTCATCTAGAACTGTTATTCAAGGAAAACCATGATATCTGGATTAATCAATAGTAAGAGACAGACTCTCACTCCTTGCAATTAACCTGTTTCTTTATGTCGGAAGATAAACTCTTAGCAAAGCATAAACAGTTTTAGAAACCACTAATGTAACTATAACATATAAGTTTGTATAAAGTGATATTTATATGTATTTTAATATTTTTGAAAAATCATATTTTAATAAAATTTTAAAAAAAAATCCTAATTTAAAAAATAAAAATAAAAAAATTCCAGACATCATTAAAATTTTACCTTATAAAAATAAAAATAAAAAATTTATACTACGAAAATGCAGAGACAAAGAGATTTTGGGCAGCCTCATGGACTAACAATGATGTGAAATTATGAAAATATAGGGCCAATCTCACACATTGTAAACAATCCAAGTCAATAAAAATGGAGAATTAGTATGTACACAAAACTTGTTTTTCATTATGAATTCGCACAATATTAATACAATTACAAAAACTGTTATGAGATCCAAATTATTCTAAATTTGGATGCAGTGGTTGGGAGAATCTCTCAACAACCACAATCAATTCTAAACAAACTACAACGATATCTAAAGTAAGCATTATTCCTAACACTCTCCTTTAATGCTTACTTACAAATATCAATACTCGAAACATATACAAGAAAATTGAATTATGTCACAATTGTCAGCATTCGTCGCACTCACATCCACTCTGAACTTCTTTCATTCATTTAAAACATAATTGCTTCATTGACTTAATTGTAATGACCAACAATATTGACAAACTCAGTTGGTCTGGACTTGGGAGCTTCCACAATAAAAGTTGTCAAGTACTAAACCATCTATGGAGATACTTCCATCTATAGGATATTCCGCTTTTTGTTATCAATCAGTTTGTAGGAGTACTCTAAATGTATTCAGAATTTGATCAGGCAACTTGACCTCTTAAATAACCTGTAGCTTAAGGTATGTTATAATGTTCTATAATTGATTCTCGATAATATAGAATTAATAAATATACACCAAACATAACACATTTTCACCACATATTTTCACACCACTCAATAAATCAGCAATATCTAGAATCCACAGAGCAAACAACTCCACACAGCAAACCCTATAATAGCACAGAAATTGAGTTGAACATATCCTTGCAAATTTCTTGGTGGCTCCAAAGTGCTCGTTCATCTGAATGCAACACACACTCCCCGCCGCTGAAAGAAAATATCCCTTTAGAAATGTTGGGTGGACACATATTTCTCCATTATTAAATGATGAAAATGGATGTTGTTGTGGGCTCATAGAGCCAGTGGATGAACCAACACCTTTCTTCTCCACGCTGCCACTCTTTTGTTGAAACCTTCTTGACCAGTGACTAAACTAAAAGATACTTTAGGAATCACAGGTCCCCCTTTCTTAATCATACACAACAACAAGGTTCCTTTGTTGTTAAGTCCTGCAAACAATTGTTGTGAAGTGCACCTAACCTACACTCAACGGAAGCTGCAATGTCTCAATAGATTGACAAACAAATATTCAAACGCTCAGCCACTAAGCAAGTTGCGTCTACATTGGCCGCTATATCTCTTCCCCGGTTATTTACACGCATTAAATGATGTCTGTCTTACAGAAGCACACAATATTCACGTTCACACAAAAATCTGTGTGAATATGGACAACAGTTCTTGTACGCACCAGTTCTTAATTCACAGGAAAGACACACTGTATGCACAGAGATCTTCACCAGCAACGATCTCAACATGTGCAACTAGTTGTGCCTCGCATCAATCTCTTCCTCGACATCAACGAATTTTACAATAATTATGCTCAACAGAAAATGAGCATGCACTTTTTCAGATCCACCATCCATCACAACAATAAATTAATATGCACAACAACACACTATTGTAACTATTATTTCACACAACAAATAAACAAACTATTCTCATCTCCCTTAAGTCCAGAGCTCTCTGCTTTGATACTAAAATGGAGAAATGGTATGCACACACAACTTGATTTTTATTATGAATTCCCACAATATTAATACAATTACAAAATCAAACCTGACAATGTCAGATCCACTTATTTTAAACTTGGTTATTATGAATTCTCACAATATTAATACAATTACAAAACCAAACCTGTTGTGAGATCAATTTATTCTAAACTTGAATACAGTACCATAGCCAATTCTAAACAAACCACAACCTTATTATCTAAAGTAAGCATTATTCCTAACAAATAATTATGTAATTATTGATAGACATAAGGCCTTTAAGCTAACTCTAACTCTCACACACCCCTCCTTAAACATGCTTTATCAACTTGCTGCTATATAAAAGCATGTCAAAGAAAGCATATCAGTTCAATTAGCAAACAGGTGGTGCTCTTAACCAACAATTTTCTCTTTCTTTATAAGTTGGTTATAGAGCTCATCAGGTGATAGTGCTTATGTTGGACTAACATTGAGACTAGAATTGTACTGATATTTTCCATTAAAGCTGATAGCAGTTGTTGGAAGCTATATAAAGTATGAATAAATAGCTTCTGGTTGCATTTAACCTGTTGCTAGCATTTAACTGTTGGTTCTTATATTAGAGCTGATAGTTGTTACTAACGTTCAGCTGCTAGTATTAGCATTTAACTAGAATTGAACTACTGAAGCTAACATTCAATTAAACAAATAAAATGATGTGACATCCGAACTAAAGCTTATACATTCGAGCTAGAACTTATACTCTAGCATTGAACTATTGATACTAACATTTCCCTAAGTACCACTAGGAGCCTACCTCTGTCTACCTTGAAATGAAATCATATCGTTTACCTGGGCGAGAACAACGATTCTTCATATAGATACGAGATAGAATTTATTTCACTCAGTGCTAAAATATGTACTGTAATCAATATAAAATTTCACAATACATACTTCTATGATGTGATCAAACCAGAAATCAAGAGCACGGGTCCACATATTCTCTAGGGTTTTCAAATTCTCTACCTTCTCTTGATTCCAAAAAACAAGTTCTTCAAAAGCTCTGTCTTTTATCTATTCATATAATAAACAAGGAAACTCAACAAAGAAAATCCCATGTTTATTAATATTGGAATATCATATATAATGGTCCAAGATTGCTATGAAGAGCATAAAAGAGGTTATGAAGTCAAGCTATGTCAATATTAATGTTGGAATATCATATATAATGGTCCAAGATGGCTATGAAGAGCACAAGAAAAGCTATGCTACCGAAATTCTAATAGAGAGTGAATTACAGGTGGGCGCTACCACTCAGACACACAAGCGGGCGCTACCGAAATTCTAACAGAGAGTGAATTACACAGGCCGGTGCTACCAAAATTTTGACAGAGGTTGAATTCTGCGTAAAGGCACATAGGCTTGGTGCTACCCATTTGACATGCCTATTTCAGAGGTTGCGCTACGGAATCACAGGGAATTTGGTAAAGGCACTACAAAATCTTACTACTCAGAGAGCTACCAAATGATGCTACCAACAGGTACCAGGAATCAAGGGGGGTCGAATTAGCATCTTTATGAATGATTGATGATGTGGAGAATGGAAAAGATAATAGATGGCAACATGATGACAGTTATAATCCCTTGAAGGACACTTGGCATGCAATGAGTTGTGCATCAAAGGAAGATCAAGTCAGTTCAAAGATTGGTTGGATCAGTGGCCAACATTTTCCTTTTTTTATAGCACAGTTGTTAGTTTAAGCTGTTAGATGGAATATATACTTGGAGATTTTCATGGGAAGAAGGTCAGCTCGCATCTCCAGTTGTTGCCTCCCCTTTTGTTATAAATAGATAGTCTAAATGCTTTAGTAGGTTTGAATGGTTGATCTAGGCTCCTTTATGCTGTAATATTTTGATGAAGTTACTGTGAACTAGTTATGTACTTGATTTGAGACATCTTGGTTAATAGAAATCAACTTTCCTATTCCATCTTATTTGCCTCTGATGCTAAAGTATTCATGCTTGAATGATTCACACGGATTTTTGTGGTGATATTATGATGAATGTTTGATTATAATATTATTATGATGTTTCTTTAGTGTCCTTAAACTTTGAACCCAAGAAAATCTTGCGTTAGAGTTTTTCTTCCTTAGGTTGTTTGCAGACCTAATGTTTATAGCAACCTCTACATTGTTCTCACCAAAGTCTTCCCTCTGTTCACCTTTACTCCCACTTACTGATTAAAGTTAGTCAAGACCTCGATTTCTCGTGCATGCTAGCCCCGATTTCTGAGTAAGAACATTATCATCTTGAGTATTATCCATTTGACCCCTTAAAAAATAATTTACATGTACACATAACCTAATGGGTACTGGGCTTACCTTCCATGCAATCTTAGGTTGATTTCTAGTGCTAACATTCTTGGCGCTGTTGTCGGGGAATGAATTGAAGACATTTCCCTGGGATTGACCGACAAAGTTTACTAGTTCTGAAGGTGCATTGGAACTCAGTATCTTGAATATTGCAGCTTGCACCTGGTGACTCCATTGTTTCAACTCTGGCACCTAAAGGCAGACATACAAGATCAAATCCACAAGTACCTTTGGTTCCACCTAAGGCTGACCCGGAGAATATAATCAAGAAGGGAAAAGCTTCTCAATAAAGTTTTTTTGCTGCTGCTACAAGTGCTTATGGTTAATTGCCTGATTCCACTCTTAATAATCCAGTTGTTATATCAAGTAATCCTTCTTTACCTTTAGCTGAAGTATCTAAGAATCTTGATTTCAAAAAGTTTCCTATTGAATACTCCTCTTTTGAACCTGATTTGAAAGAAGAAAACTTTGAAATTCTTTCTTCCCCTAACATTGTAAAGTGTTTCAGTCTTGAGAGTCTTGAATATTTTCCTACTTTAGGCTTTGCTACCCCTCCTCCTGTAAAATTTTATGTAGCCAAAGAAGAGGAAACCTCATCCCCTTTACAGAATTTACCATCTTCTTCCAAGACTCGACCTTCTGTTGTGAAAAATGAAATTCCCCCTTCATACATTCCTTTTTTCTCCTAAGTTGCACACATTCAAGTTTCCTTCTCCTCCTTGTTCACCAAGAGTCCAAAATCCAATGGCAAGCGCTAACCCCCCTGCAAATAGGATGGATGCCATAGTGGTTGCAAGATATGCCCCTCTTGTCTTTCTTCGGCCAGTGAATTCTCTCCCTACTGGAGATTATTTAAAATACATGCCCAAATTCACAGGAGAAGAAGATATAACTGTTGAAGAACATCGTGTTGCCTTATACAGTTATGCAAACAATCAAAATATTGAAAATGAGGATGTATGGATGAGAGTCTTTGTCCAAATCCTTTTTGGTAAGGCTAGGAAGTGGTTTAGGGGTTTGGCCCCTGGATCCATTACTGGGATTGAGGCGTTAGATGATGCCTTTCTGAGACACTGGGGGGATAAAAAGGACTTTTTGTATTACATCATAGAATTTGGATCCCTAAAGAGGAAAGAAGGAGAATCTGTCTCTGACTTCTCTAAAATATTCAACAAAATGTACAATAAGATCCTTGCTGAGATAAAACCTACATAAATCTCTACAAAAATCACTTATGCTAGTGCCTTCAACCCTGAGTTTTGCCTTCTATTGAGAGAAAGAAGATCAACCTCCTTATCTCATATGCAAGATGCAACCTTGGAGGTAGAATCAAACATAGTGGCATCTAATAAACTCAGAAGAAAATCTGATAGGGACAAGAGAAAAAATAGAGCTGAGGCTTCAACCTCTGATTCCTCTATTGTCCATCCTCAAGTAGATGAACTTACCAAATTAGTAAAATCCCTTTCTACTGAGATAGAGAAGTTAAAACCGGAAGGAAAACAGACCTATAGAAATACTCAAAATGTTGATAACAGAGGTAACTTCAGGAGACCCAATAATACTCCCTAGATCCTTCCAAGAGATCCTAGAAACAAAGATAGGGATGATCAAAAGATACAAACTCCTTTACAAAACAACCTTGTTGTTGATGAAGAAGGAAAGGAGGAAGAAGTTGATCTTGAGATTCATTGTCTAGGTGACACATCACCATCCCCTCACTTGAATCAATCTGCATATGAGAAATCCTTGATGGATTTTCATATAAATGAATTAAGTAAGGGAGAGAAATCAAAAGAAGGTCCTCATAGATATAATATGAGATCCAAAAAGAATGAGGAAAGGACTGATGCTTCTGATCAACCAACCCAAAAAGAAAATTTTTCCAAGACTGTGACAGTTGGCAGCAAAGAAAAAGAAACTCAAAACCCCCAAGTATTGATAAAAAATCCTACCCCTAAAGCCAAAGAGATCCTGAAATCCTCACCTCCCTTCAGTTTTGAGAATGAGATCCAAAAAATCAAGATCCATGTACCTTTTTTGGAATTGATAAAAAATGAAGAATTAAAAAAATATCTCTCCAAAATGTTACAGCCTGAATATTCTCCAAGTGACATTGATTCAGTAAATATACAAGATGAAAAACCAGCAGTTATCTTAGGTCCTTTGATAGAAGATAGAGATGATTCATCCCCTCCCTTCTATACATCATTAAACATACATGATAAGGTGTTGCATAATTGTTTGATGGATTCAGGGGCATCCCACAACCTCATGCCCAAAACTGTTATGGATGAACTTGGATTAGAAATCACAAAGACCTATCATGACTTATATTCTTTTGACTCTAAGAAAGTGAAATGCCTGGGGGTCATTAAGGATCTGGTTGTGACTTTATTTCACCTGCCCATGAAAAGTGTAGTCATGGATATCGTGGTAGTTGATGCTCCCCCCAAGTTTGGCATGCTCTTGTCAAGATATTGGATAAAAATACTTGGAGGAACCTTGCAGATGGACCTATCATATGATACCATTCCTATGTTTGGGGGGGAGCATAGAAGACTTTATAGGGAAGCTCAATTGGCTTACATTATTAGTGACGAAGCAAACCCGACGAACCATCTTATTTTTTCTCTTGATACTGATTTGGGATCCAGCATTTTGCAGCTCACTGATGCTCCTGAAACTCCTCTTGAAATCAGAAAATAGTATGTTACCTTTTGTAAATATCCTCCTATAACCACCTCTGTTTGGAAGATGTTCTTTGATGGAGCCTCTTCTAGGGAAGGTGCTAGTGTTGGAGTGGTCTTTGTATCACCTGCGCAAGAGACTATATCTTTGGCATACAAACTAGAATTTGAAACTACTAATAATGTGGCAGAGTATGAAGCTCTTGTCTTGGGATTGAGGGGTGCCAAAGACATGGGGATTAAAGAGATATCAATATTTGGGGATGCTGAATTGATCGTCCATCAAATAAAAAATGTTTATCAAACTAAGCACCCTAGGTTTAGATCTTATAGAAATGAAGTGTGGGACCTAGTGGACAATTTTTTCTTAGCTTTCAACGTTTCATTTATTCCAAGAGAAGATAATACCATGGCTAATTCTTTGGTTGTATCAACAAGAAATTTCAGAGTCCCCTTACCACCTAAACTCAAGTATGATGTATAAGTCAAATACAAACCTTCTATACCAGACAATGTCAAGCATTGGAAGTTGTTTGAAGATGATCTTGAAATTAAAAAATTCCTTGAGATTGTTGATGAGTTTTCTGCATTGCACATTGATCAGAATCATGACTCTGAAAATAATCCCCATGCTGATGTTTTCCTTAATAAAATTGCTAATCATCATATTGTGCAGTAACGTAGCAAGTACATTCCAAAAGAACTAGTTCCTTTGGAAAGATTATTTGACAGAAATGATGTGGCAGTAAAGGGGAAAGTGTCAACTGATGATGTTGACGTAACCGAGTGCAATGTGGGTACATAAAATGATCCAAAATATGTCAAGTTGTCAAGGAGCCTGTCTAGGGAGCAAAGGGTTGAATATACTGAGTTGTTGAAAGAATTTGCTAACATGTTTTCTTGGACTTATGAAGATCTCAGAAAATATGACACAAGCATTATAGAGCACAAGATCCCATTGAAGGAAGAGACCAAACCTTTCAGGAAAAAGTTGAGGAAAATAAATCCTATGTTGTTGTCTATGATGGAAAAAGAGGTAAAAAATATTTTAGATGCTAAAATTATTATTCCTTTGAGGTATTCTGAATGGGTGTCCAACTTGATCCCAGTGAGAAAAACAAATGGAGAAATCAGACTTTGTGTCGATTTCCAGAATCTGAACAGAAGCTCTAAAAGGGATAATTACCATTTGCCCAAGATGGAGCACATATTACAGAGGGTGATAGGTGCATCGAGGATGTTCATGATTGATGGATTTTTTGGCTACAATCAGATCTTTGTCTTGCCAAAAGATAGAGATAAGACAACCTTTACCACTCCTTGGGGTACATTCATGTACGTTAAGATGCCCTTTGGTTTGATGAACGCAGGGGCGACCTTTCAACGAGCCATAGACATAACATTTATTGGAGATAAGGACAAGCTTGTATTTATCTATTTAGATGACATAACAATGTTCTCACAATCTGATAAAGAACACTATGATCATTTGAAAAAGGTTTTCTTGAAATGTAGAAAACTTGGTCTCTCTTTGAACCCAAAAAAATCATTTTTTGTCATGAAGGAGGGAAAATTATTGGGGCATATTGTGTCAGTTGAAGGGGTAAGGATTGATTCCAGTAGGGTTGAAGCTATCCAAACCTTGTCACTCCCTAGATCCAAGAAGGAGGTTCAATATTTCTTGGGAAAAATTAAATTTTTTGAGAAGGTTTGTTTCAAATTTTGTTGAATTGGTGAAGTATATTACAATCATGTTGAGAAAAGGAAATGAAATCAAATGGACTACTGAGTCTTGTAATTATTTTGATCAAATAAAGAAATCCTTGACTGAAGCCCCTATGCTCATTAGCCCAGACTACTCCAAGGATTTTCTTATTTTTTCTTTCACTTCATTTGATACAGTAGCAGTTGTTTTATTGCAAAATAAAGTTGAAGGCTTAGAGCAGCCCATTGCTTTTTTCAGCAGGGCATTGAGAGATGTTGAATTAAAATATGACATAATGGATCAACAGGCCTATGCCTTAGTTAAAGCTCTCAAGTCTTTTAGAGTCTATGTGTTTCATTCAAGAGTCATTGCTTATGTAAAGGAAATTCTTATTCAACCTGATATAGACGGTAAAAGGAGAAAGTGGATTGCTAAAATCCTTGAATTTGATCTTGAGATTAAGCCTACCAAATTGGTTAAAGGCCAAGGTTTAGCCAAGTTGTTGGCTGAATACAATTGCTCAGCTTTGGGGGTAAATTTTATCAACACTTTCTCAGAAAATCAGCAGGCCGAATTGACTGACAAAGGTTCTCAAGTCGACCCTACATTGGCAGATTGCAACTGGTACAAGGACATTTGAAAAGGAGCACTGCCAACTCACCAAGATTTTCCATAGCGCACTCCCTGTCTTTCATATTTCACCATGATTCTTGATTATTGCGTTGATGTCATCTCTTCCTTGTTTTCAACACCATGGTTAGTTAAAAAGATGCCTTCAAGGATTCATCTTTATGAGCTCTGCTAACGGTTTTAAAATTTTGAAAAGATCAAATTGATGCGCTGCACAAACTACCAGTTCGAACCAATTGGCAGCAGCCCTACCAGATCTGATGCTGAGGTGGATTCAAAGACCGAGTTGCTCGTGATACTTTCCTAAGATTTCGCTGAAACTTCAATTTGTCTTTGTTCTCCAGGTATTCCATGTTTTTTCCCCATCTGTATATAAATTTCAAGGAGAAATTATCGCTTAGAGTTTTGGTAGCTATCATGTCTGCATAGTTGGAGGAGATCTTTTCCTCATGCCATCCTATCAGTTTTCCCTCCACTCAAACCTGCAGATACCATCACTTGTTTATTGGTCTTAATACATCTGCCCGCCATTGCTCCCGAGCTCTCAGTGTCCAAGCAAGTTTTATCTTCTGTATGCGCAGTGTGCTACCCATAAATGCTACTGAAACGACGTTGTTTTTTCTCCTGCCTCCTCTATCTATTGAGTTGGATTGTTTTCGACCCAGTTTTCAAAGACAGTTATAGGGTATCCCTTCATCATATGCTTTTCCTCAGTTTTTATATCTGTACATTGTCAAGGGAGGGATTTTCACAGACAGTGTTTCCTAAGCTAGCAACCAGTCTGAGTTAGGGAAAATTCATGTAAAAGGGCAACCACTCTTCACTTGAAGTCTGAATCTTTGATTCTCCTGGTTATCACCACTCCATAGCTTTTAAGATTTCATCCTAAACCATGGAGACTCCTTTGAAGAAGAGGTCGCACAAGGGAGTTAATGTGGTTAGAATTGATCCTGCAGACATGCATCTATTTGAGGCAGAGCCCATGGCTAGAGAAGTTTTTCGAAGGGTGGGTTGCCTTACTTTCTGCCAAAATATGCAACGGGGTCATCCTGAGGTAACAAGGCAGTTTGCCTTACATTTTGATGGCCTGAAGACCAAGGAAGGGGACCTAGAATTTGAGGTGTCCGAGACCTCTATTTCAGTTGCTACAGAGATCCCTATCACTGGGGAGAGTTGGTTTAAATCCATGGCCTAGGATGCAACCTATCCCAAAGACTTCCTTAAACCTGAATATGAAACTGACAATCTTTCCAAAGGGGTGCCAAGAAATCATTTGGTTGGATAATTTGATAAAATATTGAGGATCATTCAGAGGTACTTCACATGTGAAGGGAGGTTCAATACACTATACCAGTACCATATAAGGCTTCTATTGCATTTTACTGGAAAAATTGAGATGAACATTCCCTTCTACTTGCTAAGGAGCATAGGCAAGATGTTAGACAAGGTTCAATCCAAGTCAAAGGCTGTGGATACTAGCATTTTTCATTCTAATTTGATTAAAATGTTGGTTTATGAAGAGTTGAGAAAGAAGAACATTTCATGGGAATACTTCATTACTGTTGCTCACATGAAATTGGACATAGTAGCTACTCCTCAGTCACAGCTAGCAATTCCTTTGCCATCCATCAGTGTTGCTCCAACGGGTGCTAGCAAGAAAAGAAAGAGTAAATCTCTTGTTCAAGATCAAGAAGCCATCAAGGAGGTTGCAATAACTGAGGAGTAGGCCTACCATTCTCCACGAAGAGACCTTTCACCCCCTCCTGCACCAGAGTTAGAAGAGGTCCCTTCCTCTACTAAAGCTACAACAAAGAAGGGGAGGAAGCTACACTTCTCTTCATCTCCTTCAACATCTAGCACCAAGATCAGAAGGCCTTTCACAAGGTCATCAACTCTTAAAGGGGCTATTGAAGAACAATTCCTACCAAAGATCTCCATTCTAAAGAAGAAGAAAGATAATGGAAAAGGCATTGAGAAGCCTGTTGAGATAGAAGAAGTAATCCCTGTGCAGTAGGAAGAGGAAACCATAAAAAAGCACGTTGAGACTATTCACATCACTACTCCACCTAGCAGCCAGACGTTCAAAATATTGATCATGCAACTCAAGTATGCTAGGAAGGAGGTGGCTCTTTTGAAAGCAGAAGGCATGTCTGACAGGGTTAAGATGAAAGAACTCATGGATGGCTACAACCACACTCTTGATTTAGCAATATTTGCAGCAAGAAGAGCCCAACCTCTTCATAGGCAGCTCAAGAACCTCTATAGGAAAAACAAAGACTTTCAATCTCATAATAGAAAGCTCAAAGTAGAACTGCAACTATTCCAAGATGAAATGGCTCAAAATAACTTGAATGTATTGGTTGAAACTGCTATTGAAAAGGAGAAACCAATAGCCAAGGACAACATAGTTCTAGTGAAGAAGCATGTTACTGCTAAAGGGAAGCATATTGTTGTGCCAAAGGGAAATCCTCCTTCTAGAAGAAGGAGTGTCAGGTTAATGAAGTAATTGGTAAAAGGTGAGCTCTATTTTTTAAGATGGCCCCTTTTTGCAAAGATAAGTAATTAAGGAAATACTACATTTGCCACCTATATAGGCTATACAGGCTTCTAATGCTTACTGTTCAGAGTTTTGGGTTTTTGCAAAGAATTAATTTCTTCAAGAGTAGTAGCACAAACATTCCGTAGCGCTATGGCGCCACATAATTGTCTAGTTTTCATGTTCTATTAGTCTGCTATCTATGGCACTGTTAACTACCCGAGAGGTGCTACCAAATTTGTCAACGTTGAAGTGATGTTGCTGCGAATTATGATGGCGCTGCCAAATTGCACTCAGACACACAGGCGGGCGCTACCGAAATTCTAACAGAGAGTGAATTACACAGGTGAGCGCTACCAAAATTTTGACAGAGGCCGAATTCTGCACAGAGGCACACAGGCTTGGCGCTACCCATTTGACATGCCTATTTCAGAGGTTGTGCTACAGAATCACAGGGAATTTGGAAAATGTGCTACAAAATCTCGCTACTCAGAGCGCTACCAAATGATGCTACCAACATGTACTATGAATCAAGGGGGGTCGAATTAGCATCTTTATGAATGACTGATGCTGTGGAGAATGAAAAAGATAGAAGCTAGCAGGATGATGACAGTTACAAACCCCTGAAGGACACTTGGCATGCAAGGAGTTGCGCATCAAAGGAAGATCAAGTTAGTTCAAAGATTGGTTGGAACAGTGGCCAACATTTTCCCTTTTTTATAGCACAGCTGTTAGTTTAAGATGTTAGATGGAATAACTACTTGGAGATTTTCATGGGAAGAAGACCAGCTCGCATCCCCAACTGTTGCCTCCCCTTTTGTTATAAATAGATAGTCTAAATTCTTTAATAGGTTTAAATGGTTGAGCTAGTCTCCCTTATGCTGTAATATTTTGATGAAGTTAGTGTGAACTGGTTATGTACTTGATTTGAGACATCTTGGTTAATAGAAATCATCTTTTCTATTCGAACTTATTTGCCTCTGATGCTAAAGTATTCATGCTTGAATGATTCACATGGATTGTTGTGGTGATATTATGATGAATGTTTGATTATAATATTATTATGATGTTTCTTTAGTGTCCTTAAACTTTTTACCCAAGAAGATCTTGCGTTAGAGTTTTTCTTCCTTAGGTTGCTTGTAGACCTGATGTTTATAGCAACCTCTACATTTTTTCACCAAAGTCTTCCCTTTGTTCACCTTTACTCCCACTTACTGATTAAAGTTAGTCAAGACCTCGATTGCTCGTGCATGATAGCCCAGATTTATGAGTTAGAACATTATCATCTCGAGTCTTATCCATTTGACCCCTTAAAAACTCATTTACATTTACACATAACTTGATGGGTACTGGGCTTACCTTCCATGCAATCTGAGGGTGATTTCTAGTGCTAACACTACTTATGAGAGGTAGGTTCTATCCCACCTGTGCCTACCAACCTCTGGGGGTCTTCAGAAGCATGCATTCATTTTGCTTTGTTCTATCTCTCTGGATCACTCCCATTGAACCTTTCTATGCTAGAGAGTGTTAGTGACCTATCTGAGTCACTATTCCTACTGGTTCTCGGACCGAGAAGTTTGGAAAGGATGGGAGAATCATTGTTGCCCTTTCGTTTTTATTCAATTCATATGAAAAAGAACGATAAGGGTCATTCTTAGATACAATGTTTATTCCAGACATATATGGTGTGTGTTTGTTCTCGATGTTATCCACATTTATTATATGGAAAAGGGCGGAGAGGGAATGGAATGAATGACGGATCAGAGAAATAACACAAATATTTATTAGATTCAAACCCTCTCGTGATCAATCTTGGGTGGTTAGTCGAGTCTACTATAGATGTATTAACCACTTCTAAGCGCAACTTTCAATTATTTAAGGCAGATCCCCTACTATTAGAAAAGAAAGTGCCTCAGTCCTCATAAAGTAAAGGCGTTGTCTAAACATTCGAATTTTTGAACTTTCTCACCGGAATCATAAATAGATCTTGGTGAAATCACTATTTTTTGTTGTTTAAATTGCATTTTTGAATCAATAAATGGATTCAACACCCTAAAAAACCCTCAAGGCATTCGAATTATACAGATTCAATCACTTGAAACTAAAGTTCAAACAACTTTTGACTAGATTTCAAGAAAAATTGAACGGAAAATATGCCCATAAAACCTCCAAAAAATCAAATGTTTAGATTACGTGTAAAGTAAATAAGTGAAGTAGGTCTGCCCCACCTAACCAAGAAGGCTTGCCCTATCATATTTCAGCCCGGAAAGGGCCCCTTGTTTCCCTATCTTTGAGCCCCCCTATTATTAAACAAATTGTGGAAACAAATAGCTTACGCGAGAATCTTTCAGCTTTCAAGCGCTTTTCGCTCCTAAGGCACTTACCGAGTAAGATAGGCTTACCCGTAATAAGTGATATGAATGGAACTCTTCTTCATCAACCATTCCGTGTATTAGATCATATATTAATTAGAAACTATTAAAATACAATTTATAGAAAAACCTTCAGATTTTCACTTCGGCACCAGTGGTCTAGTGGTAGAATAGTACCCTGCCACGGTACAGACCCGGGTTCGATTCCCGGCTGGTGCAAATCGATTTCCGTTTTCCGTTTTCGAGCTTTGATTTGCTGATTTATTAGCATGTAAAACGAGATAGGGAAATAATATCTTCACCACAAGCACAATGATAGCATTAGAGTGCGGTTCATCATCCATTCCTTTCGCGATAAGATTCTATTAAGCAATAAAAAAAACTAATTGAAAAAATAAAGCCATGGGGGTTTCAAACCAGATTGGAAAGAAGTGGAACAAAATGCAACAGCTTCCAAAAACAAGCAGGCCAAGATCATGGTAACCGTCAAAATTGAAGTAGGCCACATCTGTGCGATTTAGCGGCAAGTAGGAATCTCAAGAACCCTTATTGGAGGCCATCAGTGCTAGTGGTTTAGCGACAAGTGGTAAGGTGATTGGGCTCGGTTCAGGCACTCCAGAGATCCTTGGGGGCGTGGAGAGAAGGAACCCTCAAGAGGAAGATCGATGAGAAAAAGGGCCATGCAGAGAAGAAGGGTGTATTATATGGGTTATCCAAAGCGATATGGAGAATCTCGTTGTCATCGCAAATCCAGAGAGGGAATAGCTCCAGGGATTTTCAAGGTTTGAGGTCAATTGAGAGATCCTGGTGGGCATGGAGGGATTATGGCACTCGGCTAAAAAATGGATAATTTGTGTCCTATGCTGAGAAGAGGAGTAACATAGTGATGGTTTAGGATAATTTTTATGAAGAGAAACACAATGAGATCATGGATTGTGGCATTGAGCTGAAAAATGGATAATTAAAGGAGTAACACAGTGATGGTTTATCAAGAGCAACACATTGAGATCATACAAAAGAGCGGAGATGTTATCCTTCCACTGCAGGGAGAGGGAGGTAGTCATTGCTCTGTGAATCCAACCTCACGCTATCCCAAGCTACTCAACCAACCATTGACTCCTCAACTTTACCTTGGACCACCTACCAAGCTAGTATGGTTTTCTAACATGATTGGACTAAGCTAATCTTGACTCTCTTTCTATCCACAAATATGATAGCAATCCCCCATAAATTTTGGGCATGAACAGGTTTATACCATGATCCAAGGCCTATGAATGGTGGAACATTGGCCCTACTAGGGTTTTTCCCAATTTCGAATCGACCCCGATCCTCGACAATTTGATCAGAGTTCCCGATCGATGGGAACTCTGACTTCTTGTATTGTCGGATTCCACAACTGGGGGCAAGTTTTCTACAAGATTAGGCGGCTCCATGTTGACTCGCCGCGATCATTCGATGCACAACCTAACTTCTTGTAGAATTGACAATTGTTTGTTGTCATTGCATTCACAAGTAGAGAGAAAGCTACTTGTTTCAAGTGGATATCTAGTTCATAGTTACAGAGCTAAATATAATGTAACAATTTATACATTAAAAAAATACTCTTTTGACATTTTTTATACCATAACACCTCTTTGTCACACACCCAACCCCCTAAGTAGCCTTTTAATGGATGGGCATATGAATTTTTCACTTTCCTACAACTCCCTAAATTTCTCGGATGAGGTCATCATCGCCTGGTACTCACCCAAAGCTTTCCATGGACTATACCCTTGTCCAAAACCGAGTTCTGGTTTGAAAGTTATGGATTTCCGAAGTTTTTCAAGCGTCATTGGCCAATGGCCATCCCCTTCACTACGTGGCATTACTTCTCTAGTGCAGTCCGACATGACACTATCGTGGCCCATTCAGTGGCATGGTCGCGAAAGAGGGGTTGCATGGAATATCACCCCAGAGCCTTCGCGAGGACAGGGTGTTCAACCCTTCAAAGTCTAGGAGTCTCTTTCCACTCCATAATCTATGGTGGATCTCAATCCACCATTAGATCCGATGGATGAGATTATCCGCACTTATCGCATATATTAGACTTGACAAGAGGGGGGGGGGTCCCACACTTAATTCATGACCAATCCCATGATTCCACATGGAACTACCTAGATGCACCACATCATCATGGCATACATACCCTATCCAACCAAGGTTGGAAACCACACACAGGGATTTCGACACTTCGACACTTCAACTCTTAATGCACCATCCTATATCCTCACATCTCCTAGAGTCTTGGAGTTTCGAAGTTCGGGATTCTCGAAGTAGGACTTCTCCGAAGTGTTTACATTGTCTCCCTCTATTTGATTGAATGGTCGAGAAGGTTCCCAATGGACCCTTGATCAATGGTCCACAATGTTCTCGAATTCCTCCCCTTGATCGGACGATTGGCGGGATTTCACCACTTCAGGAATTCGATGACTTTTCTTCCCTTACATGTCTTAACCCATTTAAGTCCCAAAGGTTTACCTACCGGAAAGGTCATAAAGGGGATATGACTGCTTGTTGTTGGTCAACATTATCGCTTACCTTATCCTTCCGCTAGGCTCGATCTAACGGTTGAGAGAGATCCCGAAGAATGCTTATATCTACAGCTCACGTTACTTCACAACTTCAACATTCAGGGGTTTCGATGATTTATTGCCTTTTCACTCATGGAGTGAGTCAATGCTGAATTTGACTATAACGTATATCCAACGGTCAAGAAAGATCTTGAAGATCCTTATATCTAAGAATCGTGTAAATTCATGACCGAAAAGTTGGTCAGGGTTTAACTATAAAGTGGATCCCATGAAAATGGATAGGAAACCGCTAGTTGTCGGTCAATCGCCTGGTCACCATTTTGATAGATTTCCTTTGGCGGGATTTGAATGTTGTGAGGTTCCAACATCCTGAAGTCCCGAACCTCTGAAGTCCAGAAGCCCAAAAGGATTAGCTCCCTTTAAGTGTAGAGTAGGGTTCTAGGGTCCTGGTCATATGGGGGTTTGAAAATCCCCCCGAGGGCTACACTCTCAGATATTATCCGAGATTTGGTTAATGTTGCGGACTTGAGCCTTCAGTCACTAGGGAGAATGGTTTGAAGGAAGTACCTTTCACTTCAGAATCCAAATCATGTAACAGGACAATGGTAATTCTAAGGGATTGACAGGTTCGAATTTATCCCATAGAGTCTGTCCGACTCTATATTTCCAAGTTTCCAACCAACATAGGGGTCAAAGTCTTATGCTCCCAAATTCATTTAAAACTCATTACTAACAATTCTCCTTCTCTAAATAGAGGTAGGAATAAAACCATCTAAAAAATATGATATTCAAGCTTTGCTTCCAATTTCTTAGGCCGTTAGGCCATCAGAGCCATGAATCCCACCATTCAAACAAGGTAAAAGAATTTTCCATCATCTATCTCAAGAACAAAATGCATATTACAACAAAACAACCAAGACAACATAAAAATTCAGAGTCACACTTATATGAAATTGGAAATTAGTTGGCAACTGTTGAAAGGGGTTCTCTTTTCCACCCAACCATAGGTACGGTTTGCTCTTTGAGTATTCCTCAACTAACCACCCTCTAGCTAGACCATGATGCCATGAGATAGATGAAGTTTTTCCTTTTTTCTTAGCTACAACAAGGGACAAAGGTTACTCTCCTTTTCCAAGAGGGCACTGGGAGTTCACTTTTCTATCCACCAAGCAAGGGAGCCTTCTATGATTGCTCACTCAATCACTGCATCTTTGTTTATCAGCTTGATTGGAAAACATTGTCCAAGCGCTCCTGTACCCAGAATAACATATATTTCTCAGTTCTCCTTAGGACCAAAGAGCCTTGCACACTCTTCTTCCTCCTGAATGGTC
Source organism: Picea engelmannii (assembly GCA_009831015.1). Classification (NCBI taxonomy): domain Eukaryota; kingdom Viridiplantae; phylum Streptophyta; class Pinopsida; order Pinales; family Pinaceae; genus Picea; species Picea engelmannii. The sequence goes on along the minus strand of ML787205.1, from coordinate 655,442 downwards.
TTCCGACCCATTCATGTGTCCTCCCTTCTTCTCTCTCCTTTTTTACCTTTCTTCCTTTTCATTCCTTATAAAACAAGATTTTATGGGTTTGATCCCTAAATCCGTGGGTCAGATCAGAATTTTCTAGATGGGCACTTTGCCAATTCTTTCATTAATTTCTGAAGAGGACTTTTTCAACTACCAACTTGACTAGTAAATGGATTTCTCTGGGCTAGAGGACAACCTTGGGTAAGGGTTGTCTCAACCATTATTGGTTCCCCTTATCATCTCCTCTCATGCATCATGATCTACATTAGCAACCCTCTTTCACCAGTCATGCCACAATTTTCTTTTTACATTAATAACGTAAATATTTTCATGATAGCAGGTCTTCCATAGTTTGTTTGTAAAATATAATTATAATTACAAGTTGATGGAAATAGGGGTGTTACAATACCCTCCCCCTTAAAGAAACATTATCCTCGGTGTTCTTTACATCTCAGCAGCACTAGTCATATCTTCTTCTTTCAAATGTTTCAGAAATGTTGTTCCTCTTTCTTGGTCTGGTCCTTTCCAGACTCTTGGACTTTGTCACATGCCTACAATAATTTCAAGCAACAAGCATATTGATCACAATTTCATGCAAAAACATTTTACTATTGTTCAAAATTCAAGAGGAAAAAACATTATATCAACACAATACGTATCTATGCAATTTCATGGATTTGCATCTAGTTGGTTGTCTTACTAACTTGGCCCACTGTTTTCCTTGAAATACCCATTGTGTGCATGATCCCAACTAGTAGTTTACAAGAATTATTGAAGTCTTCTCTTCCTTGCGGTCACTCACCCTCTAGGCCTAGGCTCATGCATCCTCTTCTTCGCTATATAGTCCCTCAGGCGATCCATCTTTCCCTACCAAGGATTTCCCACAATAGAAGATTTTTCCAAGACTTCATCGAGTTTTACAGTAGATGCGTCCCTCTGGATTTCTTTGTCGAGGCGCCCCTCTGGATTGTGTTATCAAAACAAAACATCTTCTAGGGCGATCATGACTTATCACAAGGTTCTCATGTCACCACAATAGCATGTTTCCATGCTTTCCATATTGACAACCATTCTTTGTCCCTCCAGGACAAACGTTTCATCTCACCCGTATCACATGCATACAATAACTATGAGATGTTATCCTCAATTCCAATTCATATTTTTATTTCTTTTTGCAAATCTTTCCCCACAGATATCCAAATTTCACAATTTATTTTCAGATATGTTCCACACAGGAACCAAATTCGCAAGTATCATAGTATCCTTCCCATAGCAGTTTGGCTCAACATGCATTGGTCTTCCTTATGGGATTACTTTTGCTGCCATATCCAAGACCCTTCTCCCTGCAACTCCATCTTCACATAACCAAACAAGTTGTTAGTTCTCATGCACATTATATATTCAAAATTGTGCATACTAACAATCGAATCATTTTCATTTATTCAATGGTACAAATAAAAAGGAAATATCATTATTTACGCATGTGTCATTTCAACATACCAAATTTTCCAAATGCAATTCAAATATCAAATGATTTAGTAATTGTGCCAATGTTCATGGCCACATTCATACCCAATGCACCCTTGCATTGATTTCAAGTTTTCCACACTTTATGACAAGAACTTTTCCATGGTGTGTGGGAGCTCAACCAACCTCTTCACCATAAGGCTTATTCGTTCTTGTTCATTATTACAACAGGGTTGGGCTTCCTGTTACAAACTAATCATGTCCTCAATTTAGCATATTATAATAATATGAAACCCAATTTGCATAAGGTTGCATCTAAACACTTATTTCCTTACTGGTAACCAATGGTGCCAATACTCATGGCCACCCACTTCTTTTCTTTAACACCTTCACAATTCAGGTAGAATATTGGAAGGTCCTCCTTGCTTAATGGGAAATCGATTGTCTGTCCTCTAATTAAAGCATGCATTTCCTCAATGCATTCAATTCAATGTGTTTCCTATGATCTCTTTTGTTCCCAATCACTCTTGATTGGTCAATATACCCATGACACTATTTTTTCATGAATTTTCTTGCAAGGATTCTAAATCATTCTTGATTTCCAAAGGTTCATACCTCTATCATTCAAGCTATCTTGTTTATTGAATCATACCCTACTTGGGTATCAATGGCATACAACATCCATTCAAAATTATCTTCATACAATGTAGATAATAAAATACTTCAAAGGGGACTCTTACCAAATCCCTTCATACCTTATGCCACACATGCATGAACATTTTTATACTTGTTCTCGTTGCCAACATCTTTTCTGATATTACCTCATCAATGGTGCTTTACATAGACTTTTAAAGTCCCTTCAATAATTTTCAACAACATCCTTCTCATATTCATCCTCTATTTGAGGTTGTCCATCACTGGTAACTGTATTTCCTAATAGCTCCAATTTATTTCTACACATGACATACATCACGATTACATCAATCGCCATGTAAAATAAAAATGTATGTATCATAGCATTTAAATCAATAAAACATTTTCAGATATGCCCCAACATATCTCTATGCCCTCTACCACATTACTCCTTAATGTGTCAGCTAGTGCAATCACAATCCAATTTTCAATTGTCTCTATAGTCATACAATTATCAACATCCTTATGCCAAAACACTTACATGTATCAAGAGATCAATCTCTCATACCAAAGAAATACAACAAGAAAGGAGTCAAGGAACTCTTCCCTTGTCCAAATCCTTCTACACATCCCTGGACTTGCAGTGCAGCTGAATTATTTTCCAAGGCCTCATTGCCTTTATTTAACACAGCTTAACCAAGACAATTCATTCAAACATACTTATTTATTTATCTTCCTTTTCTTTCACTGTGGTTCCTTTTTGAGATTCATAACTTTGTTAAGAAAATCAGATTTTAAAGTGAGAAAAGTATTCCTCGTTTCCTTCTTTTCTTATGAAATCTACTCCCTATTGGGATCTCATTGCTCTTTTCCTTGAATAGTCTTGGTTAGGTTAACCTTGACCTTCTTGGATAAATCAACATGTTACAACAACAAGCTTTTTGTTCACAATGAATTGTGAACCTGTGCATTTTGCACATTACCATTTAGTCATTAGAATGTTCAATGTTCATTTGTTAGTCTTCCATTCATGCATTATGTTTTAGAATGTAATCCATGATTCTTATATATATAGGATTGCAGCCCACTTCCCAATTCTCTGTAGTCATTAAGGTTATGACTCTATTCTCCTAACAAAGTCTTTACACAGTTCCTCTACATGGAACTCCTTCAACATGTAACTTCCTTATTGCATATCCATCACTATTTGTGATGACCTCAACCTTGAGTCAACTTCAACTTTATCATTTCAGTAGTTTCCAAAATATTCCATAAGGAATATAAGCTTTCATTCTTATGATGAATTATGAATTACTTATGCACATTATCCCATTGTGCTTTCATGCACAATGATCTTATTACATGCTTCAACATATTGTGTGTCTACTATAGGCGACACTTATAGTTTATTTTCTATATCTATTGAAATTTAATTAATTCATGATTGTTCACGACCATTTACATCCAACCTTTAAAAGCCTAATTAGGTTTCCTTTTATCACGAAAACGAAGCATCCATGATCATTTACTTTTTCATCAATTTATACTATCCTTTCTTGAGGAGATGGCATGCATCCCCCTCAATCTATTATTCAGATCAAAACAATCATGACTCTCCAAAATAGAGTTAGTCATGCATCCATGGTATTTGTTATACCCTAGCAAGTGCAACTCTTTCCTTACAATTCACTTGTTCATGCAGTCTCATCATGCCTTTAGTATACTTATACTCATACATCATACATGTGCATTACTTGCACATTTTATATCATTCATTTAGATCTATTTTGTCTTAATATCAATGTTCACTGGGAGACCTTGTATCACCTTCATTCCATGCACTCAAGCATATACAAACATAGATAAATATTCAACATGCAAGTTCATTGCTTGAACATTTTTCCATGTCATTCACCCACATGGACTTTTCAAACTCCCTTATCCTTCCTCCTAGATATATTACAATCATTCTTATGATAAGTCTCATAGGAGCACTCAACACCATGTTTCCCTCTCCATTGAGAGTTTATTTTCAGTCACATGAAATCCATATGGAAAGTCTCGCAAACAAATTCATAACTATATTTCCATTTTCATATGAAAAAAACTAGTAAGAAAGAACTCTCTCTTCAACTATTATGAAATAATTCCACAACCCATATATACAGTCTGGGAAATTTCAACAGTTCCCAAGGAAAAAAAACAACCAATTTATCCTCTCTCCACGCCTCAAATCATTCTTGGTCAATAAACCTTTTTATCAAGGGAATACTTTTCTAGATTCCCTCTCACTATTACTCAAGCATACAAAGTCATACCTATATGACTACCATCCTCTTCTAGATGTCAACCTGACCCATTGGTCATCCAGAAGTGCCCCAACACTTTAACATATTTGGGATCAATATTTCATTAACCATTCTATCTTATCTTCTTAGTGTAATATACAATCAATAACATCATCATTTTACTTATGCTGCTATAATCAAATCATCCCTAACCATATGATCTATGAAATCACCATATTTTCATCTAATGATAGACTATAGTAAATATATATGCATGTTATATGTATATTCAACCCTTTCCATATGCATTTCAACATATCCTCACGTACCAAGCATTCTATTCATGCATGTAGTGCAGATGTATTCCACTTGCTTACCTCTTTCATTCTCATGCATAGACACACCCTTAAGTTAATAGGGACACACACACCCTTAGCACAACCATGATCTTTTAAACTTGCTCATGTCACCTCACTGCTAGTTTCATAAAAGTTGTTCTCATCCTATAGGTCTCCCTTTTCCTTGCTTAACTGTGTTATTCGAACAACAATTTTCATTCATTGTAGGTCAATTAAATTTACCTTACAATTTCCATCAGTCCCCTAGTCGCGAGGGGTTATACATACAAGGCTTATTCTCATTTATTAAAGTGGAAATTTTTATTACTGCAACAGATCCTATCACTTCATGTTCAATTCTTTTAACCATGAGGAATCATTTCTGTAAGGGTATTACTATTAATGTTTAAGCCATTATTATAATTCTTTGCATTTCAATAGATAACAACAACATAAGACAAGATCACTAAGAAATACACAATCACAAGAGACACAACATTTATCCTGGGAAACCCTCTAGGGGAAGAAAATCCAACAAAACTTTCTTATTATAGATAGCCAATACAATGCCAAGAGATAACTCAAACAAGTACATAATGTCCTCTCCCAAAGATGCACCTCTCTCTCTCTCTCTCTCTCTCTCTCTCTCTCTCTTTCTTCTCCAATTGCAGCTCCATAACTTGTCTCTCAATGAACAAGTGAGTGTGTGTGTCTAAGTGAGGCACTAGCCTCCTTATTTATACAAGATTGGCACGTGTGGGAGTGTCCTTTCACTGGCATGGCTGACTTCTTCTTCTGGGTGGTTATAACCACCTTTATTATATTCCCGGGCCTCTTTGATATATTATGGGGCCGACTTCTTCTTTTTCCTATTAAAATTATATTATGACCAATCCGCAAAAGGGGATTTGGTCTTTTTACAATAGCCGACATGATCAATCCACAATGGGGATTGATCCAATGAATAATATATCAAATAATAATAAGAATACACTTTGCAGTTACATTATTTCAAAACTCCCCCTTAACAAGAAGGGTATTCTACAACAACATCAGACGAGAGAGAGGCCTTTATCATCAACAACATCAGGAGGACAACATCATCAATATCATCTTGGAACACTGACTGGCGTATCTATAAATCATCGAAATTTTTCTTCATCGATAGCATCGTCATTCTCAAAGGAATGCAATCATCATCTGCATCAATATGTATTAGTATAAAACTAATACGTCATCATCATCATCATCATAGCACGAGGCCGACTCATCATACTATAGGACTAGCTTTACGTCACAACTGTTAAGATGGAAGCTCAGTACTCATCTTGCTTTACATCACAACTTCTCAAGATGGAAGCACAGTACTAGTCTCATCTCAACGTCTTTCTTTACGTCACAACACTCAAGCTGGAAGCAAGATACTAGACTGGATTTATGTCACAACTTCTCAAGCTGGAAGCAAAGTACTAGTCTCATCTCAACGTCTTGCTTTACGTCATAGCACTCAAGATGGAAGAAAGATACTAGACTGGATTTACGTCACAATTGTCAAGCCGGAAGCACAGTACTAGTCTCATCACATCTTCTTTCTTTATGTCACAACCATTAGGTTGGAAGCAAGATGCTAGACTGGCTTTACGTCACATCTATAAAGATGGAAGCATAGTACTAGTCTCATCACATCTTCTTGCTTTACGTCACAACCATCAGGTTGGAAGAAAGATACTAGACTGGCTTTATGTCACAACTATCAAGATGGAAGCACAATACTAGTTTCATCACATCTTCTTGCTTTATGTCACAACAATGAGGCTGGAAGCAAGAGATGTCTCATCACAACAACTACTCACCCTTTCGAGGAAGTTCCTTCCAAGATTATCTTGAAAGTGCTCAAACTTTACACGAGATAGAGGCTTGGTCAACACATCAACAACCTATTCATCCGTGCTAACGTATTGGAGCTTTAAGGCTCCTCTCTGCACCATGTCATGGATGTAATGATAACGAATCTCTATGTGATTAGACCTATCATGGAATACAAGATTCTATGACATCTTTATTTAGCTCTGTTTGTCACATAGGATCGTGGTTGCTTCCATCTCTAGGTCAAATAAGCTGATCAACAACTTTCGAAGCCATATAGCTTCGCAGCTAGCAGGTCATGCAACAATGTATTCTGCTTTCGTTGTGCTGAGAGAAATGATGGATTGCTTCCTAATCTACCACAAGATCATGGCTAATCCCAAACTGAAATAGCATCCTAAAGTGCTTTTTCTGTTAGAAACACTTCCTTCCCAATTTGAATCAGTGTACCCACTCAATGTGAAATCATGATCTCCATCATAATTGAGACCACAATCTAATATACCCTTAAGGTACCTCATCACATATTTTGCAACCACAAGGTGAACATCTCTGGGTTCTACCAGAAACTGACTCAAGGTGTTCAAGGAAAAACAAATGTCTGGTCTGGTGTTCGTCAGGTACATCAACGATCCAATAATCTGTCTGTACAATGTGGCATCAATCAATTCTGACGAAGTATCGACCATCAACTTTAGCTTCATTTCCATGGGTGTATTCATGGGCTTGCTCTCTAACATGTCGAATCCCTTCAAGATTTCGACTGCATACTTCCCTTGGTTAAGGAACATCCTCTCTGGACTCTGTCATACCTCAAGACCTAAGAAACAGTGCATTAGGCCAAGGTCTTTCATCTCAAATTCTGAAGCGAGTCTCTTCTTACATTCGGTGATGAGATTTTCTTCCCCAGTTTAGAATAAGTCATCCACATATAGAAATAGTATTTCTGGCTCATCGTTCATAACCTTGAAGTAGAGGTTAGAATCTGCTTTACTCTTGGTAAAGCCCAAGCACATCAGAAAGTTGTCTATTAGGCCATACCAAGCTCTAGGATCTTGCTTCAATTGGTACAAGGCTTTCTTCAACTTGCATACATGAGACTTCCTGTCTTCAACTTCAAATACTTGAGGTTGTTCTATATACACTTCCTCTTCGATAACACCATTTAGGAAAGCTGTTTTTACGTCCATCTGGTGTAACTTCCACTTCATCTTAGCTGCAAGGGCTATGATGGTTCTAATCGAAGTGTATTTGGATACAAGAGCGAATGTCTCTTCATAGTCAATGCCTTCTTTTTGAGAAAATCCATGAGCTACAAAATCTTTCTTTATACTTCTCAATACTTCCATCAACAACATGTTTTATTTTGAAGAGCCATCTAGACAATACCACATCCTTGCTATTCGGTCTGGGAACTATTTCCTATACATCGTTCTTTATTATGGATTGGTATTCTTCTGTCATGGCATCTGCCCATTCTTTCTTCTGCATGGCTTCTTCAAAGCAGGTAGGCTCCTTTTCTAGGAGATCACACATCAAATCCATATAACTGGAGAATGGCTTAGGTTTCTTCACATGTCTCGTGGTTCCTTCGGGAACACCATATTTCTCTCCATCTTGAATAAGCTCTCTAGCCCAAGATGGCTTTCTTTTATGGGAGATTGTCATCTGAGGAGGTTCTCGAAGCTCTACTATGTCATGATCTTCTAGAATTTCCTCATCATGGGAAGTTACGACTTCCTTCACTGGTTCAACAGCTCTGGGAACCTCCCTCAGTGATTCTGCAACTCTGGGGATTACGGGTCCCTCTTCATATACCTCTTTAAGCTAGCATTTTCTTGATTTATTGAGTGTTGCATCTTCATCAAAGGTCACATCCCTACTGATATCAATGTGGTGGTGACCTGGTATATAGATCCTAAAGGCCTTGGAGACCTCACAGTATCCCACAAATATTCCCTTCTTTTCTGAGGGTTCCAACTTGTTTCTTTTCTCTTTCGGTATATGCATAAATATTGGGCAGCCAAATATTTTGAGATGGCTTACCTCTGGCTTCTTTCTAGTGAACATATCTTCCAGGGTCTTGAACCCAAGTTCACTATGGGACAATTGGTTTTTCACATATACGATTGTCATTGTTGCTTCTTCCCATAAGCACATAGGAAGATCTTGATCATGGATCATGGTCTTCACGGCTTCCATTATCGTTCTGTTCTTTCTTTCAGCCACACCGTTTTGTTGAGGATTATAGGGATTAGTGAGTTCCCTTTTGATCCCAACATCTTTGCAGAAGCTCATGAACTCTTTTGAGGTGTATTCTCCTCCATTATCTGACCTGAGTATCTTGATCTTTCTTTTAGAAATATTCTCTATCAAGGCTTTGAATTCCTTGAACTTGCTAAACACTTCGTCTTTAGATTTCAAAAAATACAACCAGGTCTTACGAGAATAATCATCAATGAATGATACATAGTATACATACCCACTCATGGAGGATGATGGCATTGGGCCAAACACATCTGAATGGATGAGTTCTAGGACTCCTTATGCTTTGAACGCTCTCTTCGGAAAAGGGTTCTTGATGTTCTTCCCTTGTGCACATCCATTCCATACGCCTTCATGATCAACCTTGAGTTTTGGTAAACCTATGATAGCTTTGCATATGTATGGTAGCACCTTGTAGTTAATGTGAGCTAATATTCTATGCCAAAGTTCACATGAGTTTTCAATGGCGTGGGTCATGGCAGCCTCTTAGTGACCCTTTAGCTTATAAAAGCCATTTTCTTCACTTCCAATGATGATTGCTTCATTTAAGGTTTCTCCTTTAGCCCACATAAGAACTTCTCCATCTATAAAGACAACTTTGAAGCCTTTCTTTTCTAAAGCTGAAATGGAGAGTAGGTTCTTTGTCAAACTTGGTACATAGAGTACGTCCTTCATCTTAATTGAATTCCTTGAATTCAATTTGTAGTTTTATTCTCCCACTCCATTGATGGGATATTGGTAATCATCTCCAAGTGTCACTTTCTGAGAAAACTTATTTTCTAAAATGTAAGAGAGAACATCTCTTTGTCCTGTCATGTGCTTGGAGGCACCACTATCAATGAGCCAAGTGTCCTCTCCAGGTGTTACCAATCTTGAGAGGGCCGAGATTAAGACATGTTCTTTAATTTGTTCTCTTAAAATATTTGCAGGTGGCTCTTCATCTTCAACTGCATGGGCATGGTGCCTCTTTTGTTTCCTCTTGTATTCTTCTCATATAGATGGACAAAATTTCACAATGTGTCCCATCTTTTCACAATGGTAGCATTGTACATATGAGTAATCTCTTTCCTTTCATTGTCCTTTCTTCTGAAATCTCCTTGGATGAGATTCTTTATGATTGAATTTGTTTTGGGGTTAAACCACTCTTTGCAAGTCTCTTTATGAAATTAAGACTTCTTTCTTCCTACTTTAGTGTGAGTATCTAGGGCTTGATCTTCATCTCTTGCTAGTAAAGCCTCTTGGTTAGCTACTCTTGTTTCTTCTTGGATGCATTCTTCCCATAGACTGTCAAACTTCAGTTTCTCTGTTTTGGCACAAATTGTTTGGATGAATGCATCCCAAGGTCTCGTGAGACCATTTAGGGCCATCACTATAAGTTCGTCTTCACCTACAATATCTCCAATTTCTTCTAGTTGTTCTTTGAATTGGGATATTCTGGAGAAGTATTCTTGGATTGATTCTCCTTTCTGTATTCTTGTATTCTTGAGCCGAGTTCTAAGATTCATCTTCCATTTTATGTTCTTTCCTTCATATAGTCTATTTAGGGCATAAAACATTTCTTTCAGAGTCTTCTTTGATGACACATAGGGAATCAGGTGTTCTTTGATTGAATCTGCAATGATTCTTTTGGCCCTAATTGTGTCCTTTTGGTGCTTTGTTTTTTCTGCAGCATCGGTGGGCTCTGACACTTCTTCTTTGGCGAATCTTGCTAGGTCATTCTCTTCAAGAGTGAGACCAATCCTATGCTTCTAGGCATGGAATTTTTCCACACCTTATAGCTTGTCAACAAGCTTAATGCTTGTTGACATATTTTACTTGAAGTTGGGAAAATGTTCAAAATCAAATTCTGAACTTACTAGGAGGTGCTCTTTGCTGAGGCGAGTAGCCTAGTGTGCTTGGATCTGAGAAAATCCAACTTTTACCTCTCCAAACTTGATCTGTGGATTTCTGGACTGGTGCTTCTGGTTTTCTGGTACCTCTGGTACTCTGGTATTTCTGGTACTCTGGTTTTCTGGTACTTTGTGAAACTAGGGTTTCACTTTCTGGGAGATCTAGCCACTAAAAAGGTTCCCTGAAGGTGCCAAAATGATTCCTGATAGAGGTCGCACTTTTCTAGATGGTTTTAGGGTTGAAATACCTCACCAACAAAAAGCCCTAGTTTGCATGTACGACAACAATGACATTTTTCACTTTTCTCTTGTGAAAGATGCTCTATTTAGATTGGCCCTGAAACCATGTTAATGTTTAAGCCATTATTATAGTTCTTTTCATTTCAATAGATAACAACAACATAAGACAAGATCACTGAGAAATACACAATCACAAGAGACACAACATTTATTTTTGGAAACACTCTAGGGGAAGAAAACCCATCAAAACTTCCTTATTATAAATAGCCAATACAATGCCAAGAGATAACTCAAACAAGTACATAATGTCCTCTCCCAAAGATGTGCCTCTCTCTCTCTTTCTTCTCCAACTACAGCTCCGAAACTTGTCTCTCAATGAACAAGTGAGTGTGTGTGTCTAAGTGAGGTTCTAGCCTCCTTATTTATACAATATTGGCACGTGTGGGAGTGTCCTTTCACTGGCAGGGCCAACTTCTTCTTATGGGTGGTTATAACCACCTTTATTATATTCTGGGGCATCTTTGATATATTCTGGGGCCGAATTCTTCTTTTGCCTATTACAATTATATTATGCCAATCCGCAAAAGGGGATTTGGTCCTTTTACAATAGCCGACATGATCAATCCACAGTGGGTATTGATCCAATGAATAATATATCAAATAATAATAAGAATACACTTTCCAGTTACATTATTTCAACAATTACCCCTCAAATAAATGATCACCATGGTTTCCAGAGGCTCCATCTGCCCACTTTTGTAGCCAAAATCACATCCTATTCGATCCATTCACTTCCAAGTATTTATATTAGTGTATATCAACATAATCCCACTCCTCTAGGAGTAGTTATCATTCTACCAAAGAAACAATATGCTCTCTCCGCTACACATCAACATGTAACTTTTCTGTTGTAAGAAATTTAAGAATGAAACCTCAATCAAGGAGTTGGTGTATATAACAGATAAACTTTTCCAACGTAGTGGAAATTTTCTAAAAGGCTTGTCCTTGCCTTTATATACGATTCATGTGACTGATTTCTGGCCCATTCGGGCCTAATGTTTGAATCTTCCTCTGGTAGATAGGGTAGGGTAGGGTGACCTCCGTATTAAAGTTTTTCTAGTAAAATTTTTAATCGAATCTTTCATGAGCTCATGTAGGCCAAGTGTTGTTGCCTACTTTGATACCACTCTATCACACACCTGACCCCCTAAGTACCCTTTTAAGGGATGGGGGTATAAATTTTCCACTTTCCTACAACTCCTCGAATTCCTCGTATGAGGTCACCATCGCCTGGTACTCACCAAGAACTTTCCATGTAATATACCCTTATCCAAAACCGAGTTCTAGTTTGAAAGTAATGTCTTTCCGAAGTTTTCGGGACATCATTGGCCAATGACCATCCCCTTCGCCACGTGACATCACTTATATAGTGTCGTTTGACATGGAACTATCGTGACCTATTCAGTGATGTGGCCATGGAAGAGGGGTTGTAGGAAATATCACCCCAGAGCCTTTATGAATATCGGGTCTTCGACCCTTCGACAATTCTTGTGTAGATCTATAAACTTCCCGAGAGACCCGAAGTCCAGGTGTCTCTTTCCACTCCAAAATATATGGTGGAGCTCAATCCACCATTAGATTTGATGGATGATATTATCCACACTTATCACATAGATTATACTTGATAAGATGGGGTGTCCCACACTTAATTCACAACCAATCCCATGACGCCACATGGAACTACCCAGACACACCACATCATCATGGCGCACATTCCCTATCTAATCGAGGTTGGACACCACACACAGGGATTTCGACACTTCATCACTTCAGTGCTTTGAATCTTAACGCACCATCCTATATCCTCACATCTCCCGGAGTCCCGGAGTTCCAAAGTTCTGGATTCCCGAAGTAGGACTTCACCAATTTTTTTA
>ML787205.1:615613-629999 GCA_009831015.1 Picea engelmannii | reverse complement strand
TGAACAAATTCAGTCGATACATCAGGTGGTGCAAGAACAGTTGGAAAAGAGTCAGGCCAAGTACAAGACGAGACATGACAAGCATCATGTTGATCACCGTTTCGAAGTTGGTGATGAAGTTTGGCTTTACATCAGCAAGGAGAGGCTTAAGGGAGAAGGTAAAAAGTTGAAACCGATTCGATATGGTCCCTTCAAAATTGTCAACGAGATTGGTAACAATGCTTTTCGTTTAGATTTGCCTCCTTATATGCAGATGTATGCAGTTGTTAATGTTGATAATTTGAAGTTGTATGAGCCTCCATTGATTGATGATCAAGGACAGCATGTTCAGATTCCTTCCATAGATGATTTTTCTCCAGATTATCTAACAGAACTGCAGGAAGACAACTGCAGGAAGACACCATCCTTGACAGGAGAATGCGAACTTCGAAGCGAGGAAATGTGGAGTATTTGCGAGTTGGTCTTAAAGGGATGAATCCAAGCAAGGCCAAATGGATTGAGGTTGGAAGGGTGAGGGAACTATACCCTCATCTTCGCATAGACTGAGATAGTCTTTTGGAGGTCCAAAAGCTTCCCAATGGGGAGGTGTGATCAGGGGATCAAATTTTGCTCAAATTTCAAAGTTCTCGGAATGTGACGAAAATAGTGCCATTGCGTCCGTCTCGTCTTCCTGATTCTGGTGGTATATTTACTTTGTCAAATGGACACCGTATGAAGAAGATATCACGATCTGTTCGCCAAGCCAAACAGGCAAAAATTTTTGGTGCTGACTGTGCCTGTCCGTACAATCCGTACAGTCCATATGGTCTAATGTGGCAGGGCCGTACAGTCTGTACAATGACATGTTAGGTGGATGATGTGGCAAGCATTCATTGGTTAGCAGTTGGCGAATCATGGAGTGACACGTGTCCTTTGGTGGCGATTGATGTGAGGACACGTGGCCCAATCCGTGGGCGCCACATGTCCCTCGTTGACTGGTTAATGGTTGTTGTATAAAATATATGGGAGTCCACGGGGTTCGACCTCGGGACCTCCCCCCACAGCATAGAGCCTTCGCACAACCGCTCGACCATTGGGCCATCGAATGGTTCTTGTTTGATATATGGTTTCAATATATTTTAACCTTGTTTATTGTATTGAACGGAGGGGGGTCGGGCCGGGGCCTAGCCACGACCCGTGGATTTACCATATGACATATGACCATTGTAAAACCAAATCGTGCACGAATTGTATTGCATTCCATATATACCATATATTACATTGTATTAAAATATATGCGCGCGGGGTTTAGAACCATAACCAACGGTTAAATATGCACGGGGTTATTCTATATAACCCGTGGTTTTGTTATATGACCGGTGGATTAATGTGCATGGGAGTTATACGGTTTTGAAATGGGAATAACGACTTAACCACTTGTTTGCCTAGCGCGTGGTCATATGCGCCATACGCCCAGGTGCCGAGGCGGTTAGGGGCTGGCGCGCCCTTAACCGTTCTACGGTTTGCACCGTTGGTGCGGTTGCGCCCGGTGCTGGGTTTTTGCGCTTAAATGAGCGTGTGAGCTAGGTTCAAGGAGGAGGGGTGCGAATTTTAGAACCAGAGACAACAATCTTGAAGAGGGAGACTTCCAGGAGGCCTAACTTCTTCATTTTTTGACTGATTGAGGTGCCGAAAGAGCCCAGATAGGGTTTTTGGGACGCTGGGAAGCCATTGGAGCAGTCGGTTTGTCAGTTTGAGCATTGCAAGACATGTTTTTGAGCACTTTTTGAGAAATTAATAATAATGATCCATTGGAACCTGGACCAGGAGATGTAGCCCATAAGAGGGGTGAACTCCTTTATCAATTGCTGTGCTTATGTGTTTGTGTTCATTGATTATGCTGCTGTCTATGTGTAATTTGCATAAGTAATCCTTTAATTTATGTGTTGCAAACTGATCCTTTTGCTTTAAACACATAACATTCACTTGCAATAAGTTTTCAAGTTTTTCAAGTCTTCTTCATTTTTAGATCACATCATCATTGTTTACGCAAAGAATTTTCTTCTTAAAGTTATTCTCTTTAAAGAAATTTTTGTGTTTTGTACTTCTCCTCATCATCACATGTCTGATCCTTTCCTTTGTTTGGAAATTTATTTTCAAAATGACCTATCCTACCATAGTTGAAATATTTGAAAGGCAGTTTACCTTTGTATTTGTCTGATCCCTTCTTCAGTCTCTTCACAAATTTTGCTTCAATTTCATCGGGCTCAGAATCCTCATTCTTGTCTGCGTTAAATGATGCTTTTCTAGAGGTGGGGTTATCTTTGACTATTCTCATTTCATATGCAGTCAATGTTCCTAGAAGTTGATCAAACTCCAAGGTTTTTAGATCATTTAGTTCTTCTATAGTAGAGACCTTCAGATTGAACCTATCTGGGAGAGATCTCAAGATTTTCTAAACTAAAGAAGGTTCCTCAATTGTGTCACCAAGTGATTTCATTGCATTTACCATTTCTTCTACTCTCGGAAAGAATTTTCCAACAGTTTCATCTTCTTTCATCTTCAGCTGTTCAAACTACATTCTGTAGGTTTGAGGCTTGGCATCCTTTACCTTCTCATTACCTTCATAACTGTTAATGAGTTTGTCCCACATTTCTTTGGCAGTTCCTAGATGCATAAATTTTACAAATTCTGCTTCTGCAAGCCCACTCAAGATAGCATTCATAGCCTTAGCATTGAAGCTAAATTATAGTTTGTCATCCTTAATGGCTAGAACAACTGGCTTTACATAACCAATATCTACCACATCCCAAACATCTGCACCTAAAGCCATTATGTAGGTTCTCATTCTAACTTTCCAGAAGGCAAAGTTTGTTCCATTGAATAGAGGGGCCTTATTGGTTGAATTTCCTTCATGGCTTGACATGTTTAAGCTCTAGGATCTACCTTTAGATAAAAGGGGTTGACTCTGATACCAATTGTTGGACAACTAAGGGGGGGGGGTGAATCAGTTGTTACAATGCTTAAACAATTATGCTTCTTCTAAATTCTTTACAAGGAACTCAATTATGATCACAATAATGCAGGTAAATTAGCAATGGGACATTCAACATCAGTCACATATATGATATACACAGAGACATATATTTCCCAAGGAAACCCATAAAGGGTAAAAACCTCTTCTTCTTTATATGATAAGTATTATTTAAATTCTTTACATTATCATACATATGAGCACCAACTCATTGTGAGGCTACATCCTCTGTTTTTGCAAGCTACAACTTGTTGAGAGCACCAACTCTCTGTTTTCTCTAGCACCCACTAGAAGGAAGCACCAACTCTCTGGTTTCTCTAGCACCAACTAGAAGGAAGCTACAACTCCTTGGTTTCTCTAGCACCAACTAGAAGGAAGCTACAACTCCTTATGTTCAAGCACCCACTTGAACCTCTGAGCACACCATTCCTCCCTAGAACCTCCCTACCAGCCTGATTTATGAATATGTGTTACTGAAACTTATTACAGTGATATAATGTTCAACAATAGCTTACCAGTCTCATCATCATTCTATAAGATTTCGTTGCTCTGTCTGCCTCACTGTCTTCCTGCACACATCCATTGCACTTTCTGTTCTGCTGCCTTTTGTGCTCTGTGCACCATTCCCATTCAATGCACCTTTTGTCTTCTGTCCATTTTAGCTACTGCACTCCACCTCCTTCTTCACACATGAATCACTCCCAACAGGAACAACCCCCATCTCTTCTTTTCTCCACATTCTTATACTCCCTGTGCATCTTGTGTATCCTCTATCTGCAATGGTTCTGCATCCTCTGCATGTTGAGTTCTCGGCCTCTTCATCATGACAACTCTTCATCTTCTGTGTTTTGTTAAGCCCATTTGTCCATCATCACTGGGTGTCATGATCAAATTCCCTCACATCATAGGAAGTTGAGATTCTTCATCTTCTGTTGTAGACGACCTCAACCTCACTTTGGCAGTTAGCAACTTCAACGCTCTTCCAACTGTCAATACCCTCCATGAATAGTCTTTTCTCCTACTAGCAGATTCTTTGTGACCCTTCAGTTCCTATGGAAATCACACAGAAGTCTCTTCAAGTCCTCAGGCAAAAACCATCAATGATTTGTAGTAGTTACACCGAGAAGTACTACAGTAGCCCTCCGATCTTCTTCAGTTTCATCTGCACCGTTGGATTAACTTCTCTAAATCTTGCATTCATTTCGACATTCCGCTCTTCAGCATTTCGAGATCACCGTGGTGGAGGATTTTAGTACTCTCCATTTCTCGACCCCCAAAACTCCGAAAAGGAGCTTGTCTTCACTAACTCCTTCCCCCATCTTCCGCCGATGTGACCAACGGTTGTGACCTCAACCTTAGTCGAAACTGCATTTTGCAATTTCGTGTTTTGGCATTTCAGCATTTCGACACTCTTGGTGGTGAAGTGTTTTGACACTTCAACTCCCAGTATCTGGAACTCTGAAATGGAGTCAGATCAATGGTCTGGTACTCCAACATTTCTCATTTCGACGAATCGGCATTTCGGTATTCCTGTGGTAAAGTTTCTTGACTCTCCATGTCGCGATGCCTGAAACTTTGAAACAGAGCTTGTCTGTGACATTTCGCGACTTCGGGTTTCACGATTTTGAGACTCCTCTGATGAAGAGTCTTTAGTTTTGACTCCTCCTACTCCCAATATCCGAAACTCCGGTATGGAGTCTTTATCATTTCTCGACTTCAGGTTTCGCGACTTCAGGACTCCTTATGATGATAGTCTTTGTCATTTCCATCTCTCGGTATCCGAAATCCTAGTATCCAGTACTCCAAGAGATGCGCCTATTTCGGGTTTTCGCATTTCGACACTTCGAGACTCGTGATGATGTGAGTCTCTGACATCTCCATCTCTTGGTAACCAAAATTCCAGTATCCAACACTCCAAGCGATATGCATGTTTTGGGTTTTCACATTTAGGCACTTCAAGACTCTTATTGAGGAGAGTCTCTGACATCTCCATCTCCCGGTAGCCGAAATACCGGTATTCAATACTTCGAGTGGTGCGCCTATTTCATGATTTCGGGGTTTCGCATTTCGCAACTTCGGGACTCCTGTTGAGGAGAGTATCTGACATCTCCATCTCCCAGTAGTCGAAATCCCGGTATTCAATACTTCGAGTGGTGCGCCTGTTTCACGATTTCGGGGTTTCGCATTTCGCAACTTCGGGACTCCTGTGTTGGAGAGTCTCAACTCTTGACTTCTCCATCTCCCAATAACTAAAACCCTGAAATGGAGTCTTCGTTGAGGTGCATGTTTTGGATTTTTTGGGGTTTCGCATGTCACCTTGCTCATTAAAGAGCGTGCAGGTTCTCCTGGATCCAATGCCAATCGGACCTTTGGCTCGGATCTGACGTTCATCAGGAAATATCAATGAGATCCATCGCTGCATACTCTGATCTTGTTGAGCTTGCTCTGCAGCGTCTTCCCAAAATACTTTTGGTGCCCGCCTGGCACATCCTTCCTGTACTCAAGCCATCATCGTTGTTGTACTTTCCATCAATGAAAAGCATACTCTACCTGTAAAACATGCCAACACAGACCCTCGATCAATGACCCACAATGTTCCCGAATTCCTCTCCTCAATCTGATGGTTGACAGGATTTCGCCACTTCAGGACTTCGATGACTTCATGTCCCTTATAGGTCTTAACCTAGTTAAGTCCCAAAGGTTTACCTACCAAAAAGGTCATAAAGGGGATACAACTTGTTTCTTTCTGTCAACATTATCTCTTACCTTATCGTTCCACTAGGCTCGATCTAACGATTGAGAGAGATCCTGAAGGATCCTTAGATCTACAACTCGCGTTACTTTGTGACTTTGACATTCGGGAGTTCTATCCGTTTAACACCTTTTCACTCCCAGAGTGAGTCAATGTCAAATTTGACCGTAACATATATCCAATGGTCACGAAAGATCCTGAAGATACTTAGATCTATGACTTGCATAATTTCACAACCAAAAAGTTGTTCATGGTTTAACGATAAAGCAGATCTCGCGATAACGAATAGGAAACCGCCAGTTGTCGGTCAACTGTCCAGTCACCGTTTTGACAGGTTGCCTTCAGTGGGATTTGAATGTTGTGAGGTTCCAACATCCTGAAGTCCCGGGCCTCCGAATTCTTGAAGGCCAGAAGGCTTAGCTCCCTTTTAGCGTAGCATAGAGTTCTAGGGTCATGGTCATATGAGGCTTTGAAAATCCCCTCAAGGGATACACTCTCAAATATTATCCGAGATTTTGTTAAGGCCCTGGACTTGAGCCTGCAGTCACTAGGGAGAATGGTTTGAAGGAAGCGCCTTTCACTTCAGAATCCAAATCATATAATAGGACAAGGTAACTCTAATGGATTGACAGGTTCAAATTTATCCTATAGTGTCTATCCTGACTCTATATTTCCAGGTTTGGTCCCTAGATAGTCCCTTAAGGAATTTCCAACCAAAACAGGGGTCAAAATATTATGCTCCCAAATTCATTTAAAACTCATTACTAACAATTATCCTTCTCTAAACAAAGGTAGGCATAAATCCATCTACAAAATATGATATTCAATATTTGCTTCTAATTCCCCAAGCCGTTATGCCATCAAAGCCACAAATCCCACCATTCAAACAAGGTAAAAGAATTTTCCAACATCTAGCTAAAGAAAAAAATGCATATTACAAAAAAACAACCAAGACAATGTAAAAAATCAGAGTCACACTTATCTGAAATTGGAAATTAGTTGGCAATTGCTGAAAGGGATTATTTTTTCCACCAAACCATAGGCACAATTTTCTCTTTGATTATTCCTCAACTAGAAACCCCCTAGCTAGACCATGATTCCATGAGATAGATGAACTTTTTCCTTTTTTCTCAGCTACAACAAAGGATAAAGGTTACTCTCCTTTTCCCACAGGGCTCTGGTAGTTCAGTTTTCTATCCACCAAGCAAGGGAGCATGTTGTGATTTCTCACTCAATCGCTGCATCTATGTTTATCATATTTATTGGAAAAAACTATCCAAGCACTCATGTACCCATAATAACATATATTTCTCAATTCTTCTCAGGACCATAGAGCCTCACACACTACGCTTCCTCCCGAATGGTATTCTGACCCATTCATGTGTCCTCCATTCTTCTCTCTCCTTTTTTACTTTTATTCCTTTTCTTTCCTTATACAACAAGATTGCATGGGTCAGATCTCCAAATCCATGAGTCTGATTAGAATTTTCTATATGGGTACTTTTCCCATTCTTTCATTAATTTCTGAAGAGGACTTTTTCAACTACTAGATCAACTAGTAAATGGAATTCTCTGGGCCAGAGGATAACCTTGGGATTTGAACCTTTTTAATCCAGTAGAGTACTTCCTGGCAGGGGTCGTCTCAACCATTACCGGTTCCCATTACTGTCCCCTCTCATGCATCATGATCTACATTGGAAACCCTCTTTCAGCAGTCATGCCACAAATTCTTTTTTACATTAATAACGTAAATAATTTCATGATAGCAGGTCTTTCGTATTCTGTTTGTGAAATATAATTATAATTACAAGTTGGGGGAAACAAGGGTGTTACACTCTCCTCCCTTTATACATCTCATTTATCCTAACAAGACTAAACTTTTGGAAACCTCAGACAGTTACGTCTCGTTTATCCCAATGAGACGAAATTTTTGGAAACCTCAAATGGTTGTTGTTATGGGATTAATCGGTAACTACAAACATAAACAAATCTCCCTAGATCCACCTAGATCTAGAACAAAACAAAACAAAATATGATTCTTTCCCTAAGCTCCAACTATCGAGTTTACTATTTAACAAGAGATAGACAACATACCATTTAAATGTTGCTTCCTCTTGCCATTTCCATCCTAGCTCCACTCCGGTGCTCCTGTGATGTTGAATCTACAAGGGAACATAAGCCAACCAAACTGAAAGAAATACAATGAGTGCAACAAGAACCTATGTATGTGATCAAGGAATCATACAATAAAACAAGACAAGTTTTATGGGAAAGAGACATATCACTGTATCATATTAAAATGAAAGTGGAGATTACAACCAAAGCCTTGATGTCGCAAGGTCCCCTCTCGATGACCCTTTTCTCCAACACACACACTTGCTCCAACCTTGAATGAAGAAGATCCACAATGACTTGATGAACTGAAATGAAGCCCTCAAGTATGAACTAAAGTAGGATTCCTCATCCAATTCTTAGCCTATTCAACCTTATCCTTTTCCATGAGAGATCCCTCTTTATATAATGTGAAGGAGCGATGGTTGAGGATATTAGGATGATCCCACCAAATTAGAGAAGCGAGTAAGATCCAAACCATTCGGAGGCCTCCTCATCTTCTAGAATATCCACTTCTAGAACATTCGTGAAACTTGACCTTTTCTTAGTCTTTTGGCATCGTCACGCCCTAGGTATAGTGCAACCTGTGGAGACGTCGCAACCTAGATTTAGAGAAGGGGGTGATGATCAGGAATCATCGTAACCTATATATAGTGCAACCTGTGATGACCTTCCTTAATAGGGTTTTTGAGAAGAGAAATCTAATTACTTTCCTCATGGAGAAAGGTTACTTTTATCTTTTCATGGGAACATGAACAAATGTTATCAGTGGATCACTAGGGTGACCAAAATAATGTGTAACAATTGTCCACTTCTATGTTGATATCGATACAAATTTGTTACCCCTTTAAATTTTCTATATCCAGGTCAAAATCCACATAGGGCACACAACCATGCATCACTCTAAATGAAGGCATACTTATGGTAACAAAGAAATCCACAAGATGAAACATTTTTGACACGCTGCTGGATGTGTGCTCAACCAATGGTTCTACAACTAGGCCTACCCTCTTTCTTCGACCATATGTCTACAAATTATCAAAACAAGTAAAAATTAAGTCCACTCAATTTCTTTCAAACCTGGAGCACCCACCACTTCGGATATGTTTAGGTACACTATACTTTTTTTTTAAATACTCCATGAATCGATATTTTAGCTATCTCCTTAGCATCATGTGCCATAAGGTAGGGAATCAATATATCCATCTCAGAATTCCTTCCCATTTATTTTCTAGGATTTGCAGTGGCATCAACGTGCCTACAATATTATTTCTTCTAGCCTAGCTCACCCGATAGATAATTTTGTGTGGAAATTCTTTCTTCTTCATGTTCCTCTACCACACATTTTTCCTAGTAGCCTCATGGTATTTACCCTTTCCATGTGACTTGTTAAAAATATAGCATGGATTGTTCTCAAAGTTTTATTCTTTAACAAATTAGGTTTGAAATCATTATTTCCATGTTATTCCATAAAAAATCAGAGTATATTCAAAAGC
Source organism: Picea engelmannii (assembly GCA_009831015.1). NCBI lineage: Eukaryota > Viridiplantae > Streptophyta > Pinopsida > Pinales > Pinaceae > Picea > Picea engelmannii. The sequence continues at coordinate 620,626 of ML787205.1, read as the reverse complement.
CTCGAATATGATTATTTCAGTGACTTAAGGATCCTAGTTGTTAACACTGTATTTATTTCTTGTGATAAATTCTGACTACTACTCTTTGTGTTATCAACACCATAGGCAATGAACACACTGCATCAGTTCTCCATGGTGTATTCTTCTGCCAAATTTTAAATTTTGATTCTATAAATTAGCTTCGAATTGTAGCCCTCATTGTCCATATATATTTCCTGGCCATAGACTCCCTGTTAGATGAAAATATTAAAAAAAATGGAGAGAGATCACAAGAGGCATGCACAAGATATACCTTGGAAACCCTTAATCGGGTAAAACGGGTTCAAATATATCTTCCTTGTTACCTTAGACAATCTGGCCAACACCATGGCTAATATGGTAACTTTGCAATGCTTTGCAATGGGATACACCAAGATTTTAAATATGCCTCATCACATGAGTACAATGGGCTAACACAATGTGATGTAGCCTTTGACCAAGTGAATGTTAGCGCCTAAAAGAAAACACAACAATGGCCTATGATATATTGGCTTCAAAATCATTATTCTTTAAGTAATTGATCCATATTGGATCATTATATTATTTTTCATCTATTTTGATGATTTCATAGTGGAAAATTTTGGAGGAATCAATGTGCAGGGTCATTTTAGCGACATGTCCCAATTTGGAAAATTTAGGTTAGAAACTGTCTGAAATATTTTGAAGCAATTTTGAGGCATAAAACAACCTTTTTTTGGACCGACTTCTTACTCTAAAGAAGGATTCCATTTTCTACACTCTAATAAATTTCCAACGGTGTGTCAAGCGTCTAAATCTGAGCTTGTATGCAAAAGATATGCCTCTTGCAAGTTGATCTACCGTGTTGACCACCATGGTGCGAAATGATGCCACACCAACCCCCGTTACTCATGCATGTGGGGCTAGCCACCTGAGTAATTTCAATAATATTATAGAATGTCCAAAGCCTTATCACAATTGAGGGTGGAAGAAGTAAAATCTCTACCTCTAACTAGCTATTGGGCTATGTTAAATATCAGGCCACTAGGAGGAGAAGGGGTTTCCATTCTTTATCATCGTATGTGTTCCATAGTTGAACATAGAACCTAGGAGTGGTATTTTGAGAGAATAACATAGGAGGGGAGATTCTATAGTATCCATATAGGCCATGGTTTCAAAGGAAACTCCATAGAGAATGCCTCTTTCTTTGTACTTGCATTTGAAGAAAAAAGAGCAGAGCGACCTCACCTTTTAGCAGGGTTTTCTCCCGTATTGGGTTTCCCAAGTCACATCTTGTGTTTATTTGTGGATGGTGTGTGAGTATTAATTTATGTTCTCTATTTTTCATGTTTCAACTATTTCATACATTTTAAGAATAATACCGGTAATTAAAGAATCAAAGATCTAAAGGAAATTAAACTTCGTAGTAAAGATTTCAATATTTTATTAGATCTATTGTGACGAACTGTACAATGGAATATCCACGGCAATTTACAGATCAATAATGCTTTTTAGATTTAATGTAATGAATTATTTCTTATGTAGCGAGGAAGATCATGTTATATTCATGTCATATTCTCGCTTTCATAAGTCACCACACTTTCATTTAGTGGTAAACTGCACCTATTTCTACAACAATATCGTCAATATGTTATTTAAAATCCTTTGAAATATTTCAGAGAGTGGGTGTCGATGCTATCAAATTTTCTTGACCATTTCAAAAGATATTGTATTGCATTTGCATCCAACTCCACCATTTCAACCTCTTTAATTATATAACAATGGTGTTGCAATATGAAAAAGGTATGCACCTAACCTTCTTCATATCCCAAAAGTCCCTTTCTTTGAAACTACATGGCCCAAATGCTCTACCTCCCCCTTGAAGAAGTCACACTCTGACAATTTTCCTGGTGGTAATTGAGCATAATCTCCATATTTCAAGAAGGATCTTCATCCTTCTTGCTAGAAATTTAGACATAATCTAGAAACACAAACAACGCCCCCCAACGAACCCCCCCCCCCCACCCCCTTTCATTTTTTAGATATTCTTTACCTTTTTTTTGTAAGCGTTGATGGCATCAATATACACAATGGATGATGTTTTGCAGCGATGTTTACCATGCAACTAAATTGGCGAATATTTGTGTATTAAAAAATGCCCTTCTTCACGTTCCTTGAGTGGACATGTTTCCCAGCTACCTCATTAGGGTATACCATTTCCATGTGATTTGTTGAAGGACTCTCACAAGTCTCATGAAATTTTTTGTATGGGCTTTAACATTGTCACATCAAAAGTCACCATTTTTCTATTATGCCTTAAAATGTCATCTTCTATTGCAAAGTGCAGAGGGTGATGCTTACTTTGTCGCTTTAAGGATATTGCTTGGAGACATCGCATGTCTTTCACTTGTGCTTCTTTTACTTATGCTCTCAACATTCCATGAACAATGGACTCTAAATACGGTACATATTAGGTTCCGGAGAATACATCTGCAACTGCATTTTCATTACCAACTTTATAAGTCATTTTTGTCTTGTACTCATCAAACAACATTTCCTGTTTACATAAAATTGATCCCATGTTCTCTCTTTGTGGAGAAAAATACAATATTGGCCTATAATCTATAACAACTCCAAGTTCATTATTTTATAAGTAACATTTTCAAGTTTTAATGGAAGTGATGACTGTTAATAAAGATTGGATACGTCTGCTCCGTCACCACTTCTCCTTATTGTGATAAGGTTGATAGGTACACCACTAGCATCGATATGAATAGAAAAACTATTTGAAGGATCGAGGAGAGTGAGTCTTAGTGTTTTTTGTGAAGTTTTACTCAAATCATTCAAGATTGTGTTGTTTTCAATGGGTCCAAGCATACAACCTCTTTAGTTATTTTAACAATGGATTTGGAAATACTACACAAGTTTTAGACAAATATTATATACGAATTGGAAAAACTAAGAAATATTCCTACCTTGGGAATATTCATTAGGGTTCTCCATTCCCAAATTACCTCTGCCTTCTTGGGATGCATTGTGACACACTTAGATGTCGTTTGCAAATTCTTGCATGAATGGTGTTGGAGTGATTTGTTTTAATTTGACCTAGTTTCATAACCATAATATTCCATTTCTTCATGGGTTTGAAATATGAGAAAGTGATTTGTGATTCATATGCCTCAGCCATATGGAAATGTTGGAAAAAGTAACACTCAAACTTCATAATTCAGGAGAAAAGAAAGGCCCTTCTTACCTTGAAAGGTTTGTTGTATCTCAAACGTGTCATCATATCTCAATATAAAGGACCTAGACAAGAATATTGAGGATGGGAAGGGTTTTTGAGTATCAATTAGGAGGCCATGAGTGAGGGGCATCTATTCCTCCAAATTCCCTTAGGGATTTTCACCTGGCTCCAACTTTGTTTTTGCAAACACAAGCACACACATAGACACAGGCGCAAGCATGATCATGTCATTAGAGAAACTTGAGCCATGGAGGGGGAAATAAAAATACCTCACTTTCATCGACCCAACAAGACATCATTGACAATATAGGAACAATTTGAAACTGATTTATTTTATAAGTTCACCTGTGAATGTTTTAAAATCAAAATTGGTTCAATTTGGCCTAGTTTCATAATTGTGCACAATTTTTCTCCAGAATTTAGTTGTTTCAAAACTTTGACCATTTATAGGCATTGCTAATAAAAAAGATTCCAAGAAAAGAGGGGTTCTAAAATTCTAGGGAGAAATGCCAAGCCCTAGATTCCTCAATAATGTTGGAAATAACAATACCATTAAATGTGTTTCTACGTGGAAAGTTTATTAGAGTGAAACAAGAAACTTGCTAATTGTAATTATTGGAATGGGTGATATATTAATCATTTCATTGGGTTTGATCTACTAGACTAGGTTAGAGTGTGTATAAAAGGAAGGTAGACACATTGTATTTGATGGGAGAATGGGAAAGGTGGGATGCCCCTTTCTAGCCTGCTCTATTCTTTGTACCTATTACAAGGAGAATTTTTGTAATGAAGCATCTCATTTTTCCCCACAGATCTGTGTTATTTTAATGCATGTTTCGTTCTGCTAGTTAATTTATGACTGGTGGTTTACTAGGTGTGTATTCCATTCGTTGATCTACGCGTTGTTTTTCTAACAATTGGTATCAAAGACGAGGAGCCTTTATCTTGGGAGAGCATAGATCTAAATACTTTCCTAGTTCATAGAATTTGTAAGTGGATACTTGTTGGTCGTAATTCCTACATAGGCATGCATGACCCATGAAGAGTTCTTTTTGTTGTCTAGTTGTGAGGGCATGCAACATGGGTATAGTTTTATATTCTTGTAATAAACTTGAAAAATATTTTTACCAATGTTGCAAGTAGACTTGCATGGGTGCTATGTATTTATCCCAAGTTTGTAGGTGGAGTCACATGTGTGCTATGTGTTTGTCCCAATGTTACAAGTGGTCTTGCATGTCTACTTTTTCAAGTTCCTAAACTCAAGGAAGATACCTATCAGAGTATTTGATTTGCAACAACATAAAGACTCATAGATCATGTCGTAGATTTAATCTATCGAGGACAAGTGTTGGAAGTAACAATATCTTTAGCTCTATTGGAGTGTGGAAAGTTTCTTATAATGAAACTAGAAACTTTTGTGTAATGTAACATAATGGGTGACAATATTTGTGTGGGTTATTTCATGGGCTTGATCCATTACATTACATTAGAAGGTGTATAAAAGGAAGGAAGATGCATTATATTTGATGGGATGCCCCTTTGTGGGTTGTTTAATTGTTCATACTTGCTACATGAGAATTGGTGGAATGAAATGTCTCAAATTTTCTCCCCAACTATGTTCTTTGAGTTTCCATTTCCTTTTATCAATTAAGTTGTACGTGGTGGTTTGTTACATGTGTATTCCATTGGCATATCTATGCTCTATTTTTGTAACAAATAAACTCATCAAATGCATTATCCACCCTTCCTTTGCATTATATATATATATATAT
>ML787205.1:602567-615277 GCA_009831015.1 Picea engelmannii | reverse complement strand
TCTTTTCATTATTATTTTATTTTTAATCGCATTATGCTTTTAGGTCCATGGTTTCAAAACTGTTCTGATATTAAGCTTGAAGGGGGGTTACTACAAGTAGAACTTTTTTTTTTATTCGAGTATTGATTTTAAGATTTTGGTTGCAAGTGTACCCATTGTTAAGGTCATATGTTTCAAAGAAGTTGTAGTTTTTCCCCAGAAAAAGGCGAGGTGCTACTAGGAGTGCAGATTTTTTATTTCAACATTGATTATAAGGTTTTGGTTGCAACAATATAGGTTATTAAGGCCATGGTTTCAAAGGAGTTATAATTTTGACCCCCCCAAAAAAGGTGCTTCTCTTTGCACCACTTTTCAATTCGAGGGTTGATTTCAATGTTTTTTCTAACACCATTACGAGGTTGTTAAGGTTACAATTTAAAAAAGTGGTAATTTTAACACTGAAAAAAGGGTGCTACTAGTAGCACCACTTTACAAAATAGAGGTTGATTTTGGTGTTTTTAACAAAAACATATGAGTTTTTAGAGCTAGAGTTGTCATTTTGAGATCACATTTCTCATCAAGTGGGTAACCATTTTCAACAAAATGGTGGTGGAAAAAAATATGGCGATTTAAATGTCCATCTAAGTCCCAAATATTTTTGTGACTGTTATTAAACAATAAAGTCATTATCTGGAATAACCTATAAAAGAGAAACACTTATAGTCATTAGCCGAAATAACCTAAAAAAGAAAAACACTTATGGGCTAAGATGACGTGTTCTATGTGAAACAAGTGAGGGAACAAATTACCATATAATAATGTCTCGTTGATATGAAAAATAGGTGACGACATAAATAGAGAGTATTATTGGCAAGGGCAATATATTAGGTGGGGGCAGTGTATTGAAGAAGGGCTCAAAGCATTATGTGAAAACATAGTCACACTCTCTGGCCAAAACTATAGAAACGGGACAAAAAGTGCAAATTGCAAAGCAGAAAGCCTATTCCAAAATGATAGTTCAGAAAATTATACCTCAAAGTCTGAAAACTACATGGCTCAAAAGGCCAAGAAAATCACCTATAATCTAAAAAAATCCATGAAAACCTTCCTATAAATTAAATGCAACCTAAACGATGGAAAAATACCGAAATAACATTAAAAAATGGTTAAAAGAGATAGTATATATTTAACCCTTTATCTATACACATATTACATAAGACATGATCTTTCATAAAGGAAATACAATGATATTTAATACTTGTTTAATAATAATATCTATGAAGAGATTTACTTAATATTGTAACCCTTATTTTTTGACCTGGAATTAGTCTATTGTACTTAACTTGGACTATATTAAGAGATATATTATATTTCCCAATTCCAATTGTGTTTTATGAGGTTTTAAGATTCTTTTAGCCATAACTATTTAATACATACTCCATATTCTATTATTTTAGTTCCAATGTGAAAATGGTTTGATAAAATTTCTAATAATTGGTTGCACAATTATGTTTGTTGATTTTTTTGAAATATTTTTTTACTTAGATATATTTCTTTTTGAGGAGATTCATTTTCTATGTACCTTAATGGACAAAATTACAAGTTTTTCTCATGGGGTCCTCATTCGCAATATCAAAAAAAAATTATTCATCAGTGATTGATCATTACGTAGTTTATTATCTTGACAACTTATGATGACAACCTATTTTTTGATTTTCTTGGAGCACTCTCGTTGATATTCAATATTTTCATGTAGCTTTGTTGGAATACTTCCAGCTTCAACATTTTCATCTTCTATGTCATCTTTTGGAAACTGTTCTTCGAATGATTTGTGGGTATTCAATTCATATTCTTGATCTAGTGCCTATGCTAATTAGTGGAAACCCTTGTTTTATTGTAGGGTACTTACAAATGACTTCTGATAGTGTATCACTATGATAGGCCATGGGGTGGTCGTGTTGAGTGAGAACTGTGCCCAAAGCATAGTCTGAAGCATATGTCTCGATTTCAAAGCATTGTTGCAGATCAAGTAATGAAAGCACTATGGATAAGAAAAAGCGTTTCTTCAGATAATTGAACGCTTGTTGTTGGGATAGGCTTGACACAACATTTTCCTTACCACCACCCTTTGTATGTAATCTGGGAGAATCCCAACACGAACCTGAAATAGAAATTAGCAAAGCCTAAGAAGCTCCAAAGCTCAGTGAGTGTTGTTGGAATTGGCCAGTCACAAATGAGTTGGATCATGGATGGATCCACATGCACACCATGCTCACAAAAAATTTAGCCTAGGTACTAGACTCTATCCATGCCGAATGATCATTTTTCCAAGTTGGAATATAGCTTGTGTTGCCGTAGGGTGTGCAAAACCTGTTGAATATGTTGCAAGTCTTCCACCCAAGTCTTGATGTAGATGAGTATGTCATCGAGATACACCACTACAAAATAATTGGTGAAAGGCCACAAGATATCATCCATCATCCTCATGAAAGTTGTTGGGGAATTTTTCAAACCAAAGGGCATGGCCAACCATTCAAAAATGCCTTCTTTTTACTTGAAGGCAGTCTTCTATAAATCTCTCTGCTCTGTTGGGACCTAATGGTATCCAGATTTTAGATCAATCTTACTGAAGTATTTGGACCCCTTGAGCTGATCAAGGAGATCGTTGATTCGGGAAATTGGGTACCGATTCCTGGCTGTGATTTTATTTAGGGCTCGATAATCAATGCAGATTTGCCAAGTCTCGTATTTCTTCTACACCAGGATGATTGGGCTTCCACAAGGTGATGAACTGGGTTAGATGTGCCCCTTTTAGAGAAGTTCTTGGATATGACGCTTGATCTTCTCATTTTATAACAGAGAGCGGCGATAGAATGTCCCATTCGGTAGCAATGTGCCAAGAGTTAGATTGATGGAATGCTTGACCTGACAGTCCAGAGGTATCCCAATAGGTGATGATAATGTGTCTTTCTATTCTTGCACGACCTTATCCCCTTGTTTCTACTGCATGGAGAGGTCATCCATGAAGGCCATGGATGTGGCTCCAATATTTCTGTCATTTTTAGAGAAAATCACGAAGAAGATAAACTTCTCGGTATGACAGATGACCTTCCTGCATTGCTTGGCAAAGATCAAGGAAATTCCACTAGGTGGGACTACCTCGAGTATCCTATACAATTTCTTGTTCAAAGTAACAATAACACTACGAGGACTAGACTCATATACAACATGACATTTCCATAAATAAGGTTGGCCCAAAAGAACATCAAAAACTTCAAGGGGAGCAACATCACACACTACCTTATCTTTAAATGGCTTGATATCATACGACATGCAACACTGTTGGCCAACACAGAGATCGCTTCCTTGGCAGAGCCACCCAATGGTGTAGGACTGTGGTTGTGGCGTTGTCGACAGGGCTAGACAATTGAGGACCTTCACTAAGATGATTTTCTTATGGATACTACTATCAACGATGAAGTGCAACATAGTTCCTTTCACCCACATCTGTGAATGAAAGAGGCGCTTTCCTTCCTCTGGCTCATCAGTTTCACTGGGTTGAATATTGGTGGTAGCAACAGTGGCACTGGGTTCTACATCAATGATCTATATTCCCTTTTCTAGTTTTGACTCAGAGTCGGAACCCACATATGATTCAGAGGCTTTCACCTCAGCCACCAATGAATGATTTGAGCAACAATCAACAATGTTATGCTAGGGGCTCTTATGGAAGTCGTACCACTTCTCGATATCTTTCTTCATATTCCCATTGTCCATATTTTCTCTGTCCTTTTTTCTGTGGGTTGGGGCTGCCCTTGCCCTACTTCTTCTATGAGAGGTTCCCAGACCCAAACTATCACGTCTTTTGTTTAAGCGTTTGATCGATTTTGAATGCATATTGATAGGTCGTGCCCAAGGAAGAGATGTCCCAAAACTCCATTTTTGTTTGGATGTACCTATGAAAACTGTCACGGTACTTGAGCACCAGATGTCCCTCATAATATTTGATACCCAACTTGGTGCGCAAGGTATGGAAGACATTGGTGAACTCCGACACTGTATGGTCTCTTTCTTGCCAGAGTGTGGTTTATCTTGTACACAGGTCGTCATAACTTCCAAGAGGGTAGTATTGTTCCTTAATAACATCCTTTAAGGTACCCCAAGTGGGTGCAACTACAAATAACATTGATCCCTCTATTTCATTTTTCTCATAGAAAGTCTCCCACCAATATTTGACATTGGTGATGACCTTGAGGAGCGCAAATGTAATCTTTTCTCTATTGGAAAAGTTGTGGATAGAAAAATATCCTTCTAGAAGGTTTAACCATTTATCTATGACATTCACATCTATTTGACCTTCAAATATAGGAATATAAAAATTGATCTATACCTTGAAGGGGGCGACACCTCCACTTGAGGTAGATGTGTTGTTTTTCGATTTCCATCAAAGGATTTGTGAAAATATTTCCATCATCTCATTCCTCTGTCACTCGAGGGCTTCCTCAAGCAACATTTTGAAAGGATATCCTATAACGTCGTCTTTATTTTTTCCCTCCATGGGAGGTTTCTTGGGCATGTGAGAGCAGTTGTCCTCAAGAGAAACAAGCTTGAGACCCAACTATCTATACCCTGACCTCATCGGGGACATGCACTAAAAACGACAAGGAGCAGACCGCTCCGATACCACTGATCCAAATTTATGAGCAGAATGAAATGAAAATATGAATTTATAATAATAACATAGAGACATAGTGAATAATAATAGAGATACAATAAAAATTGAATTCTTTTAAATAAGAAATATGATGAAACTATAAAATGCAGACTTAAACAAGCTTGCTATAATGGTGGCAGTTTATCTCTAAGAAGAGATGTGACAACTACACTCATTCGAAAGAAGATGGTTACAATGAGGCTCCCAAAGGTATTTTTAGCATAAACATGAATGCAAAAACCCTAGACATCCAAAAACCTAACCCTAGGAGATGATGCACCAAAATTCATGTGGGCCCCGTTGGGTTAAGTTGGTACATCGACTTCCCAGGGTCGTAACTTTTGCATACGATCTCTGGTTTAGGTGAACGATGGCTCATTGGAAATAACTTGATGAGGAGCTTCATTTCATAGGAGCAATGATGCGTTTGGAGATCATTGGGGTGTCAGATCATGAAAACACTTCGTTTAGGCCCTCAAAATGGCCCCGGAAGTTTAGGACCCCAAAAACTGCTAAAAATAGTAAATGACAAAAAAATGTTTTGAGCCAGTTGGAATAGGTGGGTGGCCACCAATATCCACTTGGATCAAAAAATTATTTATGCCCCTACCTCTTCGATATCTTTCTCTGCTAAAGAAGATCATTGTCTACAAGAAAACTTAGATCAAAATATAGATCAGGAAAGACTAATCAACCATCAATTAACTTTGTTTAAATAGAAAGTCAAATATTGGCTTTTATTATTTAACACACAAGCATTCATGCCATTAATCCATTGCTCTGTATACAATAATCATAATCATCCTGCTAGTTAAAATTCACAATTGTCATTATCTAGAACATGGATATTCAATGGAATTATGGCAAGTGATTTCGATTTATAATGATCAAAAAGTGTTATTTATGAAAAGGAAATAAGTGATTATTGTTCTAAATAAAACTCATTCCTAACCATGCCATTTTAATGATAACACCATATTCATACTCAATTATAGGTATTGTTAATAATTCTCACTGTTTTGATTCAAAACTTCCTTTTCCAATTACAGAGTTTCTATAAAATCATATTTCTTTTGGAATAAAACATGGAAAATTAAATGATTTTGGGAAAAATTGAGGGCTTTATAATCTGCGAAAAATGAAATTATGGAGGAAAATAATAATGATCAATGTTATTTCCACATACAAATATCATTCCTCAAACATCAACAAATGTGATCAATTCAAAACTCAAAATATAACTTTGTATTTGTATTTTGTATTCAGTTCACTAAAATATATCAACAACAATATGAAAGCTCTTCTTTATAATTTCTTGTGAAAAGAGTGATATTCAAACTTTTGAATTTTAACCATTTGAACCATTTTTTTTTTAATAATGTGACCATAGTAACAAAATACATCTATTCCAGGGTGCCAAAATTATTCCCATCTTGTGTTGATAAATATATTTTCCATATATATTGTCAACTACATAACTGTTTTTTTTTTAAAGAGTAGCTTCCCTTTAAAATATTTGCAAAAATGAGACTCAAAGCCAATATGATAACAAAATACCAGCACAAAATATGAATTAGACTTCACAGATAGGCTTGTCACTTCCAGTCAACACTCCCATGATGATAAAAAAAATCGTGGAGACTGAAGTTAGGGTCATATTTTTGAATTCCAAAGTAAGTGGGCCGAGATAGGAGTATAAGTCGAAACCCTAGGTTTCAAGTTCCTTCAAAGTCACAACACTATAACTTAAACTATGCGAGTGGATTTTTACAATAAGGGTGTGAAATATGCGTGGGAAAGTAATCGAAATATACCCATATTCCCCAACCAAAACTGAACTAATATTACAGTAATCTCACCCCCCTTTTTTTTAAATAAATCACATTTCTTCCTAAAAAGATACAGAGATAGTCAGAATGAGAAGGTTGGGAGTGCACTGCAAACTTCCATTTGTTTTGAGAAAAAAATCCATAGTCATAACAAGGAACCCATGTTGTCTAACAACATGCCATATCCATGAAAACCCAAATGCAAACAATAGTAATGAAACTTTTTTCCTCATCCAAAAACTCTTATTCCTTTTAAACTCGATTGTATAAGTTTCAATGCAAAAACCAGGTTGATATTTCTCCCTGGTGATCTTATTTTTCGTATAAACTTCAAAATAAATAATTTACCATACACATCATCAAAATCCAATAGAGACTCATTCTCATAACAAACACATTGCATGCAAACAACTTGACCCAATATTCAAAATTTATCAGAACAAATCCAGAGAAGTAGAAAATGTCCATACCTATTGAAGTAAGCTAAATATCCATGAGAGGTAAGCTCAATATCATTATCCAACCACCACGGCCTTACAATCTACAAACCCTCGACTAACAATAGCAAGTCATTTCCAACAAGAAACAATGTGAAAGGTGGTATCCCCAAGAGTGAAAACCAATGAGAGTGAATTAACTCTCCATCAACTCATGTCATTTCAACATTTACCAAAACTTACCAACCTTTCACAACATCCAACCAAAATCTACATGGTGGAAAGCACTTGCTTGCCAACTCAAACTCTAATTCAATCCTTGGTACTATGTGTCGAGCCCACAATCATATCCAAAGAAATATACTACATTCACAACCATTGTAAATTGTCACTGCTTATATATCATCCATATCAACTTACCAACCAAGAAACGTGAAGTATGGTACCTAGAACATATATAACTTTATCTCTAAGTCAAGTTCATTCACACTTTGCATGCAACAACCTTGTATAATACCACATGTGATATATATGTGCATGGAATAAATTGACCATTCTTTTAAAAAATATGTCATGGGTCAAATTAAAATATACAACTTTTTAAACTTATAATGATAATGTCATAATTATGGTGCAAAAGGCCTTTCAGTTTCTTTTTCTTTATTTTAATCATAGTGACAATGTATTCAACACAATATGAGGATAAGGAGTCCCCTAAGTCTCTGATGAAGAAATCATTCATACATATGAGAAGAATAAAATACCACACTATTTTTTAATTTAACCAATTATTTGCAGGTCACATATCTTTCTAAAAAAAACTCGAGTGAAATCAACTTAATGCAACTTCTCTAAGGGGTCCCACCTACTAGTTAAATAATATAGTAGTAGAAATAGTATAATTCATTGCAATGTTTTGCAATAAGGATTCATGTTGCGCAATATTTTGCATCAACACCCCCCTTTTCAAAATAAACAAATGCTCAAAGACCTTAAACAACTTGCCAAATTTAGGTATGGGAGGGTTGTCATGGTGCCCTATTGGGTAGATAAATCCTCAAGTCAAGGAGTGTTTCTCGAGAGGACCCTATATAAGTCATGTAAAAGAGTATGAGGTGGATGTGGGTGTGACTTTTTGGCATGGGGTTTCTTGACATACAAGGGCTCATATTGTCTCGTTTATGGGTTCCTTTGTAGAGGGTGTGTTGCATCCTCGTTTGCAATGCAACCTTTTTCCAATCCATTTATTTTCCATTAATTTATTATGGTACAACCATTGAGTACTAAATGAAATGGAAATTAAAGAGTAACAAAATTCCACTTGAAGCTAAGAACACATTGAGTTCCATGTGCAATGGGAAGTAAAAGACACCACAAATGCATTCCTCAACAAGCGAGACATTTATTAGTTATGTGTTTTATTTTATAGGTCCTTGAATTTTCTATAGAAGCATTTCATTTCTATCAGGACCTTAGGGTGAGCATCTAGAGGATAATTTGTGGCTTTTATCTTTTTCCAGCTACAACTCCTATGGGCCTTTAGCCCCTTCTTCCCATGAAATGAGGTACAATCCCTTCTTGGGTCAATATGCTCGAGGACTCAAAAGATGTGGAAACGAAACGAAAGAAGTGTGTAAAGTGATAAGTATGTGAGGGAATGGTAAGATGACCCTTCAAGGAGACCCCCTAGTAGAAACCCTTTTCCTGAGGGTGACCCACTTACTAGGACAACATGTCAACCACAAAGGTGAAATGAGAAAAAAGGCATAATTTCCAAGAAAACATTTTCAAAATAAAGAAAGGACCCTTTACAACATGTTCAAATGCTTCAATATTGAAATGACACTTACCACAATGTTGGACTTGTTACCTCGTGAAGCGAGAATTTCTATCCTCTTTGAACCAAGTGAGTGTGGTGGATGTTGTTGCTGCAAAAAAGTGGCGATGTGTGGTAAGAGGAGGGGATTTGTCTGGTCATTTGGCTGTCGGTACTCCATGTATATAACTTGCGGGCCTTGAGACATCATCTCCTTAGTTACCCCTATAAATGGGGGTTAACAAGGTCCATTTGGTTGCATTTGTTGTCTTTGACACGATTTCACCTTTGTGAGGGAGCCCCGCAATTCTGTGAATTTATTTGTTGGTGACTTACACTAGTTGATCCATTTGGCTGAATTTAATTGCTTCTTCCTTCCACCCTTGGAACTTGGCTTATGATTTGTGGTTTTCCTAGAAAGAGGGTTTATTTCTTCCATTTGTCTCCCACTTTTCCCTAGCTAAAAAAAATTTCATAATGTTTATCCCAAAACATTTCATCTATCTTTTCATGTTGCATCTTCTTCATGAGAATCTCTAGTTCAGTTACGACCATTTTTTTGAACTTTCTTATGGTTCACAGCTCGACCAGGACCTCACTTGTTGGGATTTGACCTTGTATTTTAGGTGGCATGGTTTCACTGGTTATAATGTTTACTTTCTCACTGGTATATGTCTCATGGTTTTCTTTATCACACTAGTCGATTGCTCTGATAGAAAGTCTGAATTTTTTGCATTATTAGTCTGATCGATGCTTCCTATTTATAGGATTTCTCAAGCTAGGTGTATACAATTTGCATGTGAAAATGTCCCATTTGTGTCCTTATTTATTAAATGAATTTGTTAAATTTATTTTGTGTGAGTGTTTTCCATGGCTAACAATGTCTTCTTGGTCGACCATGTTCCATTTGTCGATTTGTCTGATTTGGTTAGTCGATTTTTCCTGGTCAATTTTTCCCATACTGTCGAATGGTCTTCTATGGACAAATTTATGAGTGTGGTCAATTTTATTTCCTTGGTCAATTCATTTGACATGGTCAATTTTATTAATGTAATCGATATGTCACGTGCAACCGATTAGCTGATAATTGTCAATGTTTTGTACTTGTGCTTGTGATCACTCCCTTGATTTGTCTTTTGATTTCTTTTCTAACAGTTGCCTAAGGTCCTTGGGATGCTATGATGACTGTATTTTTGGAGTACTGGATTGGTTCCTTGAAATATTTATGTCGAATTTATTTGGTCATCTCGTGCTGCCATACGATCACTCTATAAACCGACTGAATTTATACTAATATTTCAAACTTCATGTCTTTTGACTTTCAGTTAATATTTCATAATTCATGTCTTCTTTCTTATATTTCAGAATTCCATATCCGACTGAATTTATCTGGCTAGCTTCATGTCTTGTGATTCACACAAGTCTGAAATATTAGTACTTTGTTACTAGTCTCAGTCGACTATGTCTTCCTCAAATACATTACCATCTTTGGACGGTTTTGTACCTAATTGTTCCATAACCGACTATATTATTTATTTTTATTATTATTGTTTATTTATAAATAGTATTAGTGTTTTATTATGATACATACATGCATACATATATATATATGGAACTAGACTACCATAAGTGGTTTTTAGCCTAGCTATTGTCCATTAGCGCCCCCACAGATGTTTTCACCAATGGAATGCTTTTGTTTTTACAGGTGGTACTTTTAAGGTTGGTCATCGTTGATGAATTTATCAAACAATTTCCCTTGCAAATTTCTTAATTGTATTGCACCAATTGGTCATATATCCTCAATTACGAATGGGCCCAACCAGGTAGTTCCTAGCTTCCTCAGATTTCCTATAATCCGGCTGTCATATAATAGAACCAAGTATCCTTATTTCATGTCCTTCATTTTAATGTGTTGTCCATGAAAATCCTTTTGTTGTTTCTTTTTAGCCTCCTGGTGATGGACTGCAATCAAAATTTCCTCTTCTATCTTGTTCAGTTGATGACGATGTTCTTCTGTTCCCATTGTGAGATCATACTTGAGGACATATGACACCCTTTCTTCATTCGTCCATAAGTGTAGGGGTATTATAGATTCTTGCCCATATACTAGTTTAAAGGGTGTACGACTAGTCGATATTTTGTATGCATTCCTATAAGACCATAATAATATTGACACCTTATCATCCCAATCATCTTAGTCAATCCCACAAATTTTAGTCAATCCTTTATGTAATATTTTGTTGAAGGATTTGACCGCACCGTTTTCCTGTGGGTTATAAGTATATGTCTTTCTATGATCGATCATGAACTTTTCTAGAATTATTTTGATTGTTCCATTAAAAAAAATGTCTCCCCTTATCACTAATTATGGTTAATGGACATCAAAGCTTGTAACAATGTTTTCATAGAAAAAATTGGTTGTAATTTGTTTGGTGCAGGATTCGATTGGATCAACTTCTACCCATTTCGTTAGGTACTCGATTTTTGTGATAATGTATTTATCTCCTTTTTGTCTTTCTCATTGGGGGAATGGGATGAAAAAATCGATTTCCTGCATCTAAAATGGTAAACTAGGGTTTACTGAGTTCAGGGGAATCTCATCCTTCCGTAAATCTCGACCCATTTGTTGGTAAATATCACATCGTTTTAATTCTATTCAACAATATTTATGCAGAGTAGGCCATCACATACCGTCTTTCAAAATATTCCGTGTTGTTGTATTCTCTTGGAAGTGGCCACTTGCAAGACCTGCGTGTGCTTCATCCTTTATACCTTCTCATTCATTTTTAAGGGCACATATTCTCAATACATTATTAGGTCCCAATGTACATAAGTACACATTCATGAGAGTGAATGGGGAATCCTTCATTTCTAATACTTTATTTTTTTATTACAAAAGATATTTTGGTACCTTCCCCTCTTCTAAACATTGTACAATGTTTTCTAGCTCCATTGTAGTCACCTCAACTCAAAACATATGAGCGTCTGGGATATGGTCTTCAATTCCTATCAGTTCTTCACTTGTTTCAAGTCTAGATAGGTGGTCGAGTTTGAAATTATTTTCCCATGGTCAAACTATGATTTCAAACTCAAACTCTTGAAATAGTAACAACCATCGATAAATTATTCCTTGATGAATGAGCTTGTTTACTAAATATTTAAGAGATTTATGGTATGTGAAGAATGTGAAAGGATTTTCCAACAAATAATGAAAAAATTTATGGAGAGAAAAATATCATCACTATGCCTTCTCTCTCTATAGTTGAGTAATTACGTTCAACTTTGTTCAACTTCCAATTGGAATACACAATAGGGCGGTTGACTGTGTCATCACCTAGTTGGGAAATTACCACTCTAATTTCCACGTTCGACGAATCAACATTCACATGAAATTGTTTCAACCAATAGAGAAAACTTAGTACATTCACCTCCACCAATTTCCTTTTTAACAATTCAAAAGATTCATTGCACAACTCAACTTTCTATCTCAAACTTTTGTCGATTAGGAAGGTTATGTTATATTTATGTCTGATAAACTTTTGATAATATCTAATATGCCCCAAAATTATTTTAATCTAATTTTTATTTACATGGGTCTTTAAATCAAGGATCACCTTTATTTTTTCCATATCCACCTTAATTCCATCTTTACACACCATGGCCTAACAATATTCCAATGGGGGTGGTGAATATACACCTTTTTATGTTTAAAGAGATTCATATTTGGGAACACCTCTCCAACATCATTCTAAGACATTGTATGTGTTCTTTGAGTAAGATGTAAACAATCTAGCCACCAAAGTATACAACCATTTTCTTATATATGTATTCTTGAAATTCTTTAAACACAATTCTTTAAAACACCATTGGTGCATTATTTAGTCCAAATGGCATGACTCTATAGGAAAAAGAGCCAAATTATGATACAAATTCAT
>ML787205.1:563779-593644 GCA_009831015.1 Picea engelmannii | reverse complement strand
GAGATTTACTTAATATTGTAACCCTTATTTTTTGACCTGGAATTAGTCTATTGTACTTAACTTGGACTATATTAAGAGATATATTATATTTCCCAATTCCAATTGTGTTTTATGAGGTTTTAAGATTCTTTTAGCCATAACTATTTAATACATACTCCATATTCTATTATTTTAGTTCCAATGTGAAAATGGTTTGATAAAATTTCTAATAATTGGTTGCACAATTATGTTTGTTGATTTTTTTGAAATATTTTTTTACTTAGATATATTTCTTTTTGAGGAGATTCATTTTCTATGTACCTTAATGGACAAAATTACAAGTTTTTCTCATGGGGTCCTCATTCGCAATATCAAAAAAAAATTATTCATCAGTGATTGATCATTACGTAGTTTATTATCTTGACAACTTATGATGACAACCTATTTTTTGATTTTCTTGGAGCACTCTCGTTGATATTCAATATTTTCATGTAGCTTTGTTGGAATACTTCCAGCTTCAACATTTTCATCTTCTATGTCATCTTTTGGAAACTGTTCTTCGAATGATTTGTGGGTATTCAATTCATATTCTTGATCTAGTGCCTATGCTAATTAGTGGAAACCCTTGTTTTATTGTAGGGTACTTACAAATGACTTCTGATAGTGTATCACTATGATAGGCCATGGGGTGGTCGTGTTGAGTGAGAACTGTGCCCAAAGCATAGTCTGAAGCATATGTCTCGATTTCAAAGCATTGTTGCAGATCAAGTAATGAAAGCACTATGGATAAGAAAAAGCGTTTCTTCAGATAATTGAACGCTTGTTGTTGGGATAGGCTTGACACAACATTTTCCTTACCACCACCCTTTGTATGTAATCTGGGAGAATCCCAACACGAACCTGAAATAGAAATTAGCAAAGCCTAAGAAGCTCCAAAGCTCAGTGAGTGTTGTTGGAATTGGCCAGTCACAAATGAGTTGGATCATGGATGGATCCACATGCACACCATGCTCACAAAAAATTTAGCCTAGGTACTAGACTCTATCCATGCCGAATGATCATTTTTCCAAGTTGGAATATAGCTTGTGTTGCCGTAGGGTGTGCAAAACCTGTTGAATATGTTGCAAGTCTTCCACCCAAGTCTTGATGTAGATGAGTATGTCATCGAGATACACCACTACAAAATAATTGGTGAAAGGCCACAAGATATCATCCATCATCCTCATGAAAGTTGTTGGGGAATTTTTCAAACCAAAGGGCATGGCCAACCATTCAAAAATGCCTTCTTTTTACTTGAAGGCAGTCTTCTATAAATCTCTCTGCTCTGTTGGGACCTAATGGTATCCAGATTTTAGATCAATCTTACTGAAGTATTTGGACCCCTTGAGCTGATCAAGGAGATCGTTGATTCGGGAAATTGGGTACCGATTCCTGGCTGTGATTTTATTTAGGGCTCGATAATCAATGCAGATTTGCCAAGTCTCGTATTTCTTCTACACCAGGATGATTGGGCTTCCACAAGGTGATGAACTGGGTTAGATGTGCCCCTTTTAGAGAAGTTCTTGGATATGACGCTTGATCTTCTCATTTTATAACAGAGAGCGGCGATAGAATGTCCCATTCGGTAGCAATGTGCCAAGAGTTAGATTGATGGAATGCTTGACCTGACAGTCCAGAGGTATCCCAATAGGTGATGATAATGTGTCTTTCTATTCTTGCACGACCTTATCCCCTTGTTTCTACTGCATGGAGAGGTCATCCATGAAGGCCATGGATGTGGCTCCAATATTTCTGTCATTTTTAGAGAAAATCACGAAGAAGATAAACTTCTCGGTATGACAGATGACCTTCCTGCATTGCTTGGCAAAGATCAAGGAAATTCCACTAGGTGGGACTACCTCGAGTATCCTATACAATTTCTTGTTCAAAGTAACAATAACACTACGAGGACTAGACTCATATACAACATGACATTTCCATAAATAAGGTTGGCCCAAAAGAACATCAAAAACTTCAAGGGGAGCAACATCACACACTACCTTATCTTTAAATGGCTTGATATCATACGACATGCAACACTGTTGGCCAACACAGAGATCGCTTCCTTGGCAGAGCCACCCAATGGTGTAGGACTGTGGTTGTGGCGTTGTCGACAGGGCTAGACAATTGAGGACCTTCACTAAGATGATTTTCTTATGGATACTACTATCAACGATGAAGTGCAACATAGTTCCTTTCACCCACATCTGTGAATGAAAGAGGCGCTTTCCTTCCTCTGGCTCATCAGTTTCACTGGGTTGAATATTGGTGGTAGCAACAGTGGCACTGGGTTCTACATCAATGATCTATATTCCCTTTTCTAGTTTTGACTCAGAGTCGGAACCCACATATGATTCAGAGGCTTTCACCTCAGCCACCAATGAATGATTTGAGCAACAATCAACAATGTTATGCTAGGGGCTCTTATGGAAGTCGTACCACTTCTCGATATCTTTCTTCATATTCCCATTGTCCATATTTTCTCTGTCCTTTTTTCTGTGGGTTGGGGCTGCCCTTGCCCTACTTCTTCTATGAGAGGTTCCCAGACCCAAACTATCACGTCTTTTGTTTAAGCGTTTGATCGATTTTGAATGCATATTGATAGGTCGTGCCCAAGGAAGAGATGTCCCAAAACTCCATTTTTGTTTGGATGTACCTATGAAAACTGTCACGGTACTTGAGCACCAGATGTCCCTCATAATATTTGATACCCAACTTGGTGCGCAAGGTATGGAAGACATTGGTGAACTCCGACACTGTATGGTCTCTTTCTTGCCAGAGTGTGGTTTATCTTGTACACAGGTCGTCATAACTTCCAAGAGGGTAGTATTGTTCCTTAATAACATCCTTTAAGGTACCCCAAGTGGGTGCAACTACAAATAACATTGATCCCTCTATTTCATTTTTCTCATAGAAAGTCTCCCACCAATATTTGACATTGGTGATGACCTTGAGGAGCGCAAATGTAATCTTTTCTCTATTGGAAAAGTTGTGGATAGAAAAATATCCTTCTAGAAGGTTTAACCATTTATCTATGACATTCACATCTATTTGACCTTCAAATATAGGAATATAAAAATTGATCTATACCTTGAAGGGGGCGACACCTCCACTTGAGGTAGATGTGTTGTTTTTCGATTTCCATCAAAGGATTTGTGAAAATATTTCCATCATCTCATTCCTCTGTCACTCGAGGGCTTCCTCAAGCAACATTTTGAAAGGATATCCTATAACGTCGTCTTTATTTTTTCCCTCCATGGGAGGTTTCTTGGGCATGTGAGAGCAGTTGTCCTCAAGAGAAACAAGCTTGAGACCCAACTATCTATACCCTGACCTCATCGGGGACATGCACTAAAAACGACAAGGAGCAGACCGCTCCGATACCACTGATCCAAATTTATGAGCAGAATGAAATGAAAATATGAATTTATAATAATAACATAGAGACATAGTGAATAATAATAGAGATACAATAAAAATTGAATTCTTTTAAATAAGAAATATGATGAAACTATAAAATGCAGACTTAAACAAGCTTGCTATAATGGTGGCAGTTTATCTCTAAGAAGAGATGTGACAACTACACTCATTCGAAAGAAGATGGTTACAATGAGGCTCCCAAAGGTATTTTTAGCATAAACATGAATGCAAAAACCCTAGACATCCAAAAACCTAACCCTAGGAGATGATGCACCAAAATTCATGTGGGCCCCGTTGGGTTAAGTTGGTACATCGACTTCCCAGGGTCGTAACTTTTGCATACGATCTCTGGTTTAGGTGAACGATGGCTCATTGGAAATAACTTGATGAGGAGCTTCATTTCATAGGAGCAATGATGCGTTTGGAGATCATTGGGGTGTCAGATCATGAAAACACTTCGTTTAGGCCCTCAAAATGGCCCCGGAAGTTTAGGACCCCAAAAACTGCTAAAAATAGTAAATGACAAAAAAATGTTTTGAGCCAGTTGGAATAGGTGGGTGGCCACCAATATCCACTTGGATCAAAAAATTATTTATGCCCCTACCTCTTCGATATCTTTCTCTGCTAAAGAAGATCATTGTCTACAAGAAAACTTAGATCAAAATATAGATCAGGAAAGACTAATCAACCATCAATTAACTTTGTTTAAATAGAAAGTCAAATATTGGCTTTTATTATTTAACACACAAGCATTCATGCCATTAATCCATTGCTCTGTATACAATAATCATAATCATCCTGCTAGTTAAAATTCACAATTGTCATTATCTAGAACATGGATATTCAATGGAATTATGGCAAGTGATTTCGATTTATAATGATCAAAAAGTGTTATTTATGAAAAGGAAATAAGTGATTATTGTTCTAAATAAAACTCATTCCTAACCATGCCATTTTAATGATAACACCATATTCATACTCAATTATAGGTATTGTTAATAATTCTCACTGTTTTGATTCAAAACTTCCTTTTCCAATTACAGAGTTTCTATAAAATCATATTTCTTTTGGAATAAAACATGGAAAATTAAATGATTTTGGGAAAAATTGAGGGCTTTATAATCTGCGAAAAATGAAATTATGGAGGAAAATAATAATGATCAATGTTATTTCCACATACAAATATCATTCCTCAAACATCAACAAATGTGATCAATTCAAAACTCAAAATATAACTTTGTATTTGTATTTTGTATTCAGTTCACTAAAATATATCAACAACAATATGAAAGCTCTTCTTTATAATTTCTTGTGAAAAGAGTGATATTCAAACTTTTGAATTTTAACCATTTGAACCATTTTTTTTTTAATAATGTGACCATAGTAACAAAATACATCTATTCCAGGGTGCCAAAATTATTCCCATCTTGTGTTGATAAATATATTTTCCATATATATTGTCAACTACATAACTGTTTTTTTTTTAAAGAGTAGCTTCCCTTTAAAATATTTGCAAAAATGAGACTCAAAGCCAATATGATAACAAAATACCAGCACAAAATATGAATTAGACTTCACAGATAGGCTTGTCACTTCCAGTCAACACTCCCATGATGATAAAAAAAATCGTGGAGACTGAAGTTAGGGTCATATTTTTGAATTCCAAAGTAAGTGGGCCGAGATAGGAGTATAAGTCGAAACCCTAGGTTTCAAGTTCCTTCAAAGTCACAACACTATAACTTAAACTATGCGAGTGGATTTTTACAATAAGGGTGTGAAATATGCGTGGGAAAGTAATCGAAATATACCCATATTCCCCAACCAAAACTGAACTAATATTACAGTAATCTCACCCCCCTTTTTTTTAAATAAATCACATTTCTTCCTAAAAAGATACAGAGATAGTCAGAATGAGAAGGTTGGGAGTGCACTGCAAACTTCCATTTGTTTTGAGAAAAAAATCCATAGTCATAACAAGGAACCCATGTTGTCTAACAACATGCCATATCCATGAAAACCCAAATGCAAACAATAGTAATGAAACTTTTTTCCTCATCCAAAAACTCTTATTCCTTTTAAACTCGATTGTATAAGTTTCAATGCAAAAACCAGGTTGATATTTCTCCCTGGTGATCTTATTTTTCGTATAAACTTCAAAATAAATAATTTACCATACACATCATCAAAATCCAATAGAGACTCATTCTCATAACAAACACATTGCATGCAAACAACTTGACCCAATATTCAAAATTTATCAGAACAAATCCAGAGAAGTAGAAAATGTCCATACCTATTGAAGTAAGCTAAATATCCATGAGAGGTAAGCTCAATATCATTATCCAACCACCACGGCCTTACAATCTACAAACCCTCGACTAACAATAGCAAGTCATTTCCAACAAGAAACAATGTGAAAGGTGGTATCCCCAAGAGTGAAAACCAATGAGAGTGAATTAACTCTCCATCAACTCATGTCATTTCAACATTTACCAAAACTTACCAACCTTTCACAACATCCAACCAAAATCTACATGGTGGAAAGCACTTGCTTGCCAACTCAAACTCTAATTCAATCCTTGGTACTATGTGTCGAGCCCACAATCATATCCAAAGAAATATACTACATTCACAACCATTGTAAATTGTCACTGCTTATATATCATCCATATCAACTTACCAACCAAGAAACGTGAAGTATGGTACCTAGAACATATATAACTTTATCTCTAAGTCAAGTTCATTCACACTTTGCATGCAACAACCTTGTATAATACCACATGTGATATATATGTGCATGGAATAAATTGACCATTCTTTTAAAAAATATGTCATGGGTCAAATTAAAATATACAACTTTTTAAACTTATAATGATAATGTCATAATTATGGTGCAAAAGGCCTTTCAGTTTCTTTTTCTTTATTTTAATCATAGTGACAATGTATTCAACACAATATGAGGATAAGGAGTCCCCTAAGTCTCTGATGAAGAAATCATTCATACATATGAGAAGAATAAAATACCACACTATTTTTTAATTTAACCAATTATTTGCAGGTCACATATCTTTCTAAAAAAAACTCGAGTGAAATCAACTTAATGCAACTTCTCTAAGGGGTCCCACCTACTAGTTAAATAATATAGTAGTAGAAATAGTATAATTCATTGCAATGTTTTGCAATAAGGATTCATGTTGCGCAATATTTTGCATCAACACCCCCCTTTTCAAAATAAACAAATGCTCAAAGACCTTAAACAACTTGCCAAATTTAGGTATGGGAGGGTTGTCATGGTGCCCTATTGGGT
The DNA here is from genome assembly GCA_009831015.1 of Picea engelmannii. Classification (NCBI taxonomy): domain Eukaryota; kingdom Viridiplantae; phylum Streptophyta; class Pinopsida; order Pinales; family Pinaceae; genus Picea; species Picea engelmannii. Next base: position 586,899 of record ML787205.1, on the reverse strand, counting down.
AGATAAATCCTCAAGTCAAGGAGTGTTTCTCGAGAGGACCCTATATAAGTCATGTAAAAGAGTATGAGGTGGATGTGGGTGTGACTTTTTGGCATGGGGTTTCTTGACATACAAGGGCTCATATTGTCTCGTTTATGGGTTCCTTTGTAGAGGGTGTGTTGCATCCTCGTTTGCAATGCAACCTTTTTCCAATCCATTTATTTTCCATTAATTTATTATGGTACAACCATTGAGTACTAAATGAAATGGAAATTAAAGAGTAACAAAATTCCACTTGAAGCTAAGAACACATTGAGTTCCATGTGCAATGGGAAGTAAAAGACACCACAAATGCATTCCTCAACAAGCGAGACATTTATTAGTTATGTGTTTTATTTTATAGGTCCTTGAATTTTCTATAGAAGCATTTCATTTCTATCAGGACCTTAGGGTGAGCATCTAGAGGATAATTTGTGGCTTTTATCTTTTTCCAGCTACAACTCCTATGGGCCTTTAGCCCCTTCTTCCCATGAAATGAGGTACAATCCCTTCTTGGGTCAATATGCTCGAGGACTCAAAAGATGTGGAAACGAAACGAAAGAAGTGTGTAAAGTGATAAGTATGTGAGGGAATGGTAAGATGACCCTTCAAGGAGACCCCCTAGTAGAAACCCTTTTCCTGAGGGTGACCCACTTACTAGGACAACATGTCAACCACAAAGGTGAAATGAGAAAAAAGGCATAATTTCCAAGAAAACATTTTCAAAATAAAGAAAGGACCCTTTACAACATGTTCAAATGCTTCAATATTGAAATGACACTTACCACAATGTTGGACTTGTTACCTCGTGAAGCGAGAATTTCTATCCTCTTTGAACCAAGTGAGTGTGGTGGATGTTGTTGCTGCAAAAAAGTGGCGATGTGTGGTAAGAGGAGGGGATTTGTCTGGTCATTTGGCTGTCGGTACTCCATGTATATAACTTGCGGGCCTTGAGACATCATCTCCTTAGTTACCCCTATAAATGGGGGTTAACAAGGTCCATTTGGTTGCATTTGTTGTCTTTGACACGATTTCACCTTTGTGAGGGAGCCCCGCAATTCTGTGAATTTATTTGTTGGTGACTTACACTAGTTGATCCATTTGGCTGAATTTAATTGCTTCTTCCTTCCACCCTTGGAACTTGGCTTATGATTTGTGGTTTTCCTAGAAAGAGGGTTTATTTCTTCCATTTGTCTCCCACTTTTCCCTAGCTAAAAAAAATTTCATAATGTTTATCCCAAAACATTTCATCTATCTTTTCATGTTGCATCTTCTTCATGAGAATCTCTAGTTCAGTTACGACCATTTTTTTGAACTTTCTTATGGTTCACAGCTCGACCAGGACCTCACTTGTTGGGATTTGACCTTGTATTTTAGGTGGCATGGTTTCACTGGTTATAATGTTTACTTTCTCACTGGTATATGTCTCATGGTTTTCTTTATCACACTAGTCGATTGCTCTGATAGAAAGTCTGAATTTTTTGCATTATTAGTCTGATCGATGCTTCCTATTTATAGGATTTCTCAAGCTAGGTGTATACAATTTGCATGTGAAAATGTCCCATTTGTGTCCTTATTTATTAAATGAATTTGTTAAATTTATTTTGTGTGAGTGTTTTCCATGGCTAACAATGTCTTCTTGGTCGACCATGTTCCATTTGTCGATTTGTCTGATTTGGTTAGTCGATTTTTCCTGGTCAATTTTTCCCATACTGTCGAATGGTCTTCTATGGACAAATTTATGAGTGTGGTCAATTTTATTTCCTTGGTCAATTCATTTGACATGGTCAATTTTATTAATGTAATCGATATGTCACGTGCAACCGATTAGCTGATAATTGTCAATGTTTTGTACTTGTGCTTGTGATCACTCCCTTGATTTGTCTTTTGATTTCTTTTCTAACAGTTGCCTAAGGTCCTTGGGATGCTATGATGACTGTATTTTTGGAGTACTGGATTGGTTCCTTGAAATATTTATGTCGAATTTATTTGGTCATCTCGTGCTGCCATACGATCACTCTATAAACCGACTGAATTTATACTAATATTTCAAACTTCATGTCTTTTGACTTTCAGTTAATATTTCATAATTCATGTCTTCTTTCTTATATTTCAGAATTCCATATCCGACTGAATTTATCTGGCTAGCTTCATGTCTTGTGATTCACACAAGTCTGAAATATTAGTACTTTGTTACTAGTCTCAGTCGACTATGTCTTCCTCAAATACATTACCATCTTTGGACGGTTTTGTACCTAATTGTTCCATAACCGACTATATTATTTATTTTTATTATTATTGTTTATTTATAAATAGTATTAGTGTTTTATTATGATACATACATGCATACATATATATATATGGAACTAGACTACCATAAGTGGTTTTTAGCCTAGCTATTGTCCATTAGCGCCCCCACAGATGTTTTCACCAATGGAATGCTTTTGTTTTTACAGGTGGTACTTTTAAGGTTGGTCATCGTTGATGAATTTATCAAACAATTTCCCTTGCAAATTTCTTAATTGTATTGCACCAATTGGTCATATATCCTCAATTACGAATGGGCCCAACCAGGTAGTTCCTAGCTTCCTCAGATTTCCTATAATCCGGCTGTCATATAATAGAACCAAGTATCCTTATTTCATGTCCTTCATTTTAATGTGTTGTCCATGAAAATCCTTTTGTTGTTTCTTTTTAGCCTCCTGGTGATGGACTGCAATCAAAATTTCCTCTTCTATCTTGTTCAGTTGATGACGATGTTCTTCTGTTCCCATTGTGAGATCATACTTGAGGACATATGACACCCTTTCTTCATTCGTCCATAAGTGTAGGGGTATTATAGATTCTTGCCCATATACTAGTTTAAAGGGTGTACGACTAGTCGATATTTTGTATGCATTCCTATAAGACCATAATAATATTGACACCTTATCATCCCAATCATCTTAGTCAATCCCACAAATTTTAGTCAATCCTTTATGTAATATTTTGTTGAAGGATTTGACCGCACCGTTTTCCTGTGGGTTATAAGTATATGTCTTTCTATGATCGATCATGAACTTTTCTAGAATTATTTTGATTGTTCCATTAAAAAAAATGTCTCCCCTTATCACTAATTATGGTTAATGGACATCAAAGCTTGTAACAATGTTTTCATAGAAAAAATTGGTTGTAATTTGTTTGGTGCAGGATTCGATTGGATCAACTTCTACCCATTTCGTTAGGTACTCGATTTTTGTGATAATGTATTTATCTCCTTTTTGTCTTTCTCATTGGGGGAATGGGATGAAAAAATCGATTTCCTGCATCTAAAATGGTAAACTAGGGTTTACTGAGTTCAGGGGAATCTCATCCTTCCGTAAATCTCGACCCATTTGTTGGTAAATATCACATCGTTTTAATTCTATTCAACAATATTTATGCAGAGTAGGCCATCACATACCGTCTTTCAAAATATTCCGTGTTGTTGTATTCTCTTGGAAGTGGCCACTTGCAAGACCTGCGTGTGCTTCATCCTTTATACCTTCTCATTCATTTTTAAGGGCACATATTCTCAATACATTATTAGGTCCCAATGTACATAAGTACACATTCATGAGAGTGAATGGGGAATCCTTCATTTCTAATACTTTATTTTTTTATTACAAAAGATATTTTGGTACCTTCCCCTCTTCTAAACATTGTACAATGTTTTCTAGCTCCATTGTAGTCACCTCAACTCAAAACATATGAGCGTCTGGGATATGGTCTTCAATTCCTATCAGTTCTTCACTTGTTTCAAGTCTAGATAGGTGGTCGAGTTTGAAATTATTTTCCCATGGTCAAACTATGATTTCAAACTCAAACTCTTGAAATAGTAACAACCATCGATAAATTATTCCTTGATGAATGAGCTTGTTTACTAAATATTTAAGAGATTTATGGTATGTGAAGAATGTGAAAGGATTTTCCAACAAATAATGAAAAAATTTATGGAGAGAAAAATATCATCACTATGCCTTCTCTCTCTATAGTTGAGTAATTACGTTCAACTTTGTTCAACTTCCAATTGGAATACACAATAGGGCGGTTGACTGTGTCATCACCTAGTTGGGAAATTACCACTCTAATTTCCACGTTCGACGAATCAACATTCACATGAAATTGTTTCAACCAATAGAGAAAACTTAGTACATTCACCTCCACCAATTTCCTTTTTAACAATTCAAAAGATTCATTGCACAACTCAACTTTCTATCTCAAACTTTTGTCGATTAGGAAGGTTATGTTATATTTATGTCTGATAAACTTTTGATAATATCTAATATGCCCCAAAATTATTTTAATCTAATTTTTATTTACATGGGTCTTTAAATCAAGGATCACCTTTATTTTTTCCATATCCACCTTAATTCCATCTTTACACACCATGGCCTAACAATATTCCAATGGGGGTGGTGAATATACACCTTTTTATGTTTAAAGAGATTCATATTTGGGAACACCTCTCCAACATCATTCTAAGACATTGTATGTGTTCTTTGAGTAAGATGTAAACAATCTAGCCACCAAAGTATACAACCATTTTCTTATATATGTATTCTTGAAATTCTTTAAACACAATTCTTTAAAACACCATTGGTGCATTATTTAGTCCAAATGGCATGACTCTATAGGAAAAAGAGCCAAATTATGATACAAATTCATATTTTCTTGATCCTCCTCTATCATGGGTACTTGGTTATACCCCAAAAATCCATAAGTAAAAGAGTAGCACTCATTACCTACCACTTCGTTGATTATTTCATCTACAAATAGTGTAAGAAAAAAATATTTTGGTGCTATCTTGTTAAGTCCCCTAAAGTCAAAACATATTCTCAATTTCTTCGAGTCATGTTTCTTTGGATGGATGACCATGGGATTGGCCCATTATTATTTGTAAATTAGATAGATGATGAAATCAACTAGCATCCCTTCGATTTCTTGTTGAACGACCAGTTTGTATTTATGTGCCAATTTGGATGGATGTTTATTAATGTGATTCACCCCTAGTATGAGGTTGATTTTCATCTCCCCCATCTCTTTTACAAGTCCTTTTAAATATTTACATCCCTTGGAAAATACATCTTGATATTCCATAAGTAAGTCAACTATCACCATGATCTATTTTTCCAATTGGTACTCACCTACTTGAGCCATCTTTGGTCGACCATCAGTCGATATGTAAAATTCCCTAGTTTTCATCTCCACGTCCATCCACTCAAGGGAATTTGATTCATCGATTTTTCACTCCCCTTATTTCACTTCATTGTAAGGTGGAAAATATGGTTTCTCTATATTTTCTTCATTTTCATATTTGGATATTCTCAAAACAACTTTTAGTTGGTTAGACACTCCAAGGTGAATCTTTTTCCATCTAAACCTTTTTCCAGGAAATATTATGTTTTCCATATCAGTCTTTTTCTCCTTTTATTGGCATGACAAAAAGTTACAATTTGAAGTCGACCCCATGTCAACTTGTGCCTTACCTCCTTTTTCAATTACATCAGGAGTTGGTCTCTCAATAAAATATTTCAATTCATGAACTGCTTCAATCAATTATGCCTCTTCTTGTTTGAATTCAAAGTCTTTGATAAAAATTTATTTAAGGTCATCCCATAAAAAAATTTCACCACTTGCTTCCTCAAACTTATACCATTTGTATGGTATGTCATATATCATATTCAGAAACATGTGTGGTCATACACATTCGTCTCTATAGCCAACTCTCTTCCATTTGTTCTCACATTGATATATATGGGCTAGAAGGTCAAACCTTGGCTTGAACTTCAGAATGTCAACTACTACAAAGATATTTTTACCTCTGAATAACTACATGCAACGATTAACAAATGATTGAAAAACTAAGAATTTTAATTATATCTAAAGTTTTGTTGATATTTATTTTTCTTATTTTGGAAAACGAGAGAAGATGATGAATTATTTTCAATTCGGTGAAAAAATATTATAAATGACATGTCCCACCTTTATAATTGAGACAATTGAACGAGGAGATCTTGTAAAAAAAGGACATCACTTTTCATTTATTGGTAACAACTTTTCCATCACATCCAAGATTCTCTTAAGTTTGATTATGCTCTTCAAAGGATCAAACTTTGTTGCCAACTTCCTAGACAATAGAGAAACTAGAGGGAATTTGATCATTGCACAAAACAAGGACTTTGTGACTTGTGGTAAAAAATGTTGACTTTATATATTTATACAAGGAGAATAGTATGGATTGTTCACTCTCGCGAGATATAAAATAGAAGATTACATTGATTGAAAAAAGGTTGTAGCAGCCTTATAAATTTCAATAGTATGCCCTCTATAGTGGTAGTAGCATAGGTTGTGATTTCATAGCTTGTAGATGCATGAACTATAATGGTTGTTACCAACCTTGTGAAGTAGAGTGGGAAAACATTTCCATTCCCTTCTATTAATTCGAGACAACCTAAAATTATAATTTTTGTAGATTTTATTTTCTACATGATTTCCATGCCTTAATTTTTTAATTTACAACCCTTGATAACCTAGGAAAATGTGTGCCTAAAATAATCAATAAAGCCTTACTTTACTTGACTCTCTTTTTTCCCAAGTGTTAGGGGTGTACTGTGTAATGGGTTGGAGGGTTTAATGTGAATTAGGGTGTAGTGTGTCTAGGGTCCGAGTGGGTGGGACCCAATTGGATTAGGGTTTGTAAGTGCATGAGCGAATCATTGTGGTTATGGGGAAATGGTGCGCAAGTTCATACTAGCAAGGGATTGAGGTGATTTTGGGGTTGATCGTCATGTTATGGGTCCTAGGGGTTAAGGGGTGTAATGTATAATGGGTGGGAAGGGTTAAGGTGCATGGGGCATATTTTTGGGTTGTTATATTCTTTACAGTGAAGGTCTAGTTGAGGTGGATCAACTGATGATCGAAGTCAAGGTGGATCGACAACATGTCGAGGGTCGAGGTAAATCGAAAGCAAGTCAAATTCTACCAGGTAAAGTCGAAATCAAAGTCGAAGCAAGGTTGAGGTTAGTCGACCAGGTAAAGTCGAAGTCGAAGTTCGAGGTGGTTTGACACGGTAAAGTCATCAAAAACAAGTTGAAGAGGTCAACCGACAAGAGGTCGACAGGCGGGCATGTGACAATCGATTGAAGCCCGAATAAAGGTCGACTGGTAGTCGATTGGTAATATGAATTGGATTCAAATTTAACAGAATCCCGAGATTCATGGGATTTGTAGCCAATGATTTGCATGGATCTGTAAGCATTTTTGGGAGCCATGTCTTTAGGTTTTTTACTATTGTAAATCCTATAAATAGGTTTGTTCTAAGGACATAAAGGCTAATCAATGAATCATAAGATAACCAATATTTAGAGAAATATTTAGATGTAGGTTGTTGGTCATGCAAATGTAAGACAGATTGGCTATAGGGTTGTTCTTGCACATGCAGGAGGGTATGATGTCGATTGTGTCTTAGGTGTGGACCAAGGTTAGACATGTAACCTTTTATTAAAATTGAATAAGAAAACAAGAGAGAAGAACACTCAAGGAACGTTTGTTTGGGTTTCCAGGGTAAAATCTTTGTGTAATGTGTGATTGCTTTGTCATTTATGTTCTTGATTAAATTATTCTTCTCTTATACTAGGTTTAGTGTAGAAGTGTGTCTCATTTCCTGACAAGTGGTATTAGAGTTGTGTTAATCTTTGACATGTGTATCAGATCTTAACTTACCAATATTAAATATGAGAGCTAAGCCCTAGGTACAATAAGAGTTGTAAGTCATAAATTGTGTTAAATATCATGGTAAAGAATGGTAATCAATTCAAGAATAGAGATAGAAAAATTCAATAGTCATAATTTTTAGCTTTGGAAGATTAAAATGGAATATCTTCTTGTAGATCGATAAAAATGGACAACAGTCTATCCAGGTACCCAATCGACAAGCATGTCGATGGAAGAATGGGAGAAACTTAAAAGAAGAGAAAGAAGTATGATTTGTCTTTGTCTTGCAGATTCGATACTGTTGAATGTCTTAGGTGAATATTCGACCAAGAAACTATGGGACAAGCTGGGAAGCTTATACAAATCAAAATATTTGGTAAATAAGTTGTTTCTCAGAAAGAAAGTTTATCTTCTGAGAATGAGTGATGGCAGTTCGGTGAATGAGCATTTAAATGTGTTTAATATCATTTTAAGTCAGTTATCAACTATAGATATTAAAATCACTAAGGAGGAGAAGTTTATAAGCCTATTATGTTCTTTTCTAGACTCCTGGGATACGTGGCTATAGGGAGTAATAAAACCACAATAGTGCTAGAAGACCTAGTTGCTTATCTGTTGTCAGAAGAAAGAACATGGAAGGATCAACCAAAGATGATTTAGTGGTGAGACATCGATCGATTAAAAGAGATAAAGGAAAATTCTCTGGTATAAATTCTAAGTCAAAGGGTATATCTAAATCCCTGGTTTAGTTGACAAGAAGATGTTGGAAATGCAGTAAAGTTGGGCATCACAAAAAGGACTGTAAATCGAGGGCGATGGAAATCAGTATGGGATCCGGCGAGAAACAGTCGACTGAGAGAAATATGACCCTTGATAAAGGAGGTGATGTGTACCTTGTTGATTAATTGGGTTGGTTGTCATTGATGTCAACCCTTGAAGAAATTCCGGTAGCAAAAAGGTTTGGTTAATGGACCCAAGTTTGTTTGATGTATAATGGTACAAGTTTTTATATATATGTAGGTAAGACTATTCTAGATGGATAGTACATGTCATGCCATTTCCATTGGTATGTGGAATGCCACATAACTCCTCACGGTTAGAGAGTTATGGCCATGTGAAGTTGGAGAACCCTCATGAGTCATCTAGAAGCCCCAAAAGGTCAAAGTAGTCAAAGTGTTTGCAAAGAAGAAATTATTTAAATAATAAAGTGAAGTGATGAGTGTAATATAAGTCAAAGAGGATACAAAATAAATTATTTAAATAATAAAGTTAATGGAGAAATTACTAAGTGGAAAAGTGGTTAGAAGTGGGTTAACCCTAAAATAAAGAAAGTGGGTAAAGATGGTTAAAAGGTAACCCTTGAGGAAGTTACATGAAAGTATAAATAAGAGGTAGGGCTCTCTCATTTTAATAACACTTGAGAATATTGAATATCTACAAGTGGTTGAGGTAAACAAAGGATATCTAAGCCGAATTTCATAGGGAAGGTGAATTAAAGAAGGTCGAAATTCAAGGGAGGATAAATTCTTTTGATGATGCTTTCTAAGGTATGTTATTTACAGGTCATCTCACCATTTTCGCAATTATTTTTTTTCTAGAATGACTTAGACTATGAAATTGGGAGGACATTGAGGAAACATATCCAAGTAGCTATGCTACAAATTTAAGCTTTGGGTCGTTGTATTTTTGGAGTTACACGCCGTGGAAAATAGGGTTTGTGGCTAGTCCTGAAACTAGTCTAAAAAATGTATTTCGGGTAAAAACGTCATAACTTCTTCATAAAAGATCCAAATTCAGTAAGAAAAAATGTACTGGTTAGAGTAAAGTATGTAGTATTGTGTGTACAATTTTCAAATTCATACAACAAATATTTTGTGTGGGGCACGCTCTACAAGTTTGCTCTCTAGAATAAGCCAGAATTCAACAAGGTATGCCATTTTTGCTATAAATCCTTTTTTGAGAGGTTCCAAGTAGTGACATCTAGAGGAATTGCATAAAAGACACTGAAGAAAATTGTGTATCATTTTCAGATCTTTATTCATTATAGGTACATAGTTATGATTATTGCAAGTTAGGTTTTTTAACTAATCCAAAATTAGTCATGTAAGACTAAAGTAAAGTTTGATGAAAATGATAGTCTCTTGTTGTTAAACTTAAGGAAGGTTTGTAGGTATTTTATCATATACACCAGGTCTATTATAGAGCTACAAATCAGATTTGGATGATGAAATTGATGAGGGCTTTTGGTTGAGGTACATGTTGGGTACATGGTTGAGACAAGTAGTTGATGAGTTGGCACATACATGAGGCGTATAGTTGATGATGTTGGTACATATTGATGAGTCATAGTTTATGTGTATTTGATACATGATTGGTACATACTTGGTACATGGTTGGAGGCACTTGTTAGTAGTATTGTTGACACATGGTTTATGGATGATGTAGCATGCTTGTCTTGGTATATTATTATAAGAACATATTGATCTTGGTGATGATTATGCATTGTTGTGTTATGCTTGGTTGATGCACATCTTTGAGAGTTGTCTTGGTGATTGATATTGGTGAGTATATATGATTTTGTTGATAAGATTCATGATACAGGTTGTTGTGATAGGTTTTTTGGACAGGTTGTTGTGACAGGTTATTTGTACAGGTTTGGTGCATGGTTGATGCACTTGTTCATGGTACAGGTTGAGGTACAGGTTGGTGCATGGTTGATGCACTTGTTTATGGTACATGTTGATTAAGGGTTGTTTGGTACAGGTTGGTGCATGGTTTATGCACTTGTTTATGGTACAATTTGATTACAGGTTGAGGTACAGGTTGATTAATGGTTGATGCATGGTTCAGGTTATTGGTACATGTTGTTTGGTGAAGGTTTATTGGTACAGGTTTATAACAATATTTCTCACAGTGATAGTGGAACAATGATTCCATCATTCTATTTATACATCAGGGCAGTTGGATGGGGAAAGGATAGGTGGTTGTAACCAGCGAACATAGGGGGTTGTAGCCTCCTTCTCGTTGTAGCCAGAGAATTGGGGAGTTGGAGCTTCCCTCAGGTTGTAGCCTGAGAAACTAGGGGGTTGTAGCCTCCTTTTGGTTGTAGCCATATAATTGGGGAGTTGGAGCTTCCATCAAGTTGTAGCCTGAGAAACTAGGGGGTTGGAGCCTCCTTCTAGTTGCAGCTAGAAAACAAAGTAAGTTGGTGCTTCCAATGAATGTAATTATTATAGACATATAAGAAAAATCATTTTGTGGTTTTATCCCACTCTGGGTTTCCACGTAAAAACATTGGTGTACGATGTATGTGTATGATTTATCATTTGTTCATTGTTTATTTACTCTGCAACTATTGGATGATAATGCTACATTGATATAACACTTTCATTTGTGGTTAAAAAGGATTGACTTACTCTTTTACTGATTCACCCCCCGTCTCAGTAATCCAACAATTGGTATTAGAGAATTCCTTTAGGAAACAATTTAACCACTAGAAGGAGATCATGGATTATTCTGAGAATGGAGTACCAATGTTTAATGGCCATAATGGTTTAAAGTATGAGATGTGGAGAAGAAGGATGAAAGTATTTTTACAGGCACATGGGAATTATATTTGGCTATTAGTTGTTACAGGATATGATAGTTAAAAAAGGGAAAAGATTGTAGCCAAGAAGGATTTGAAGAAGAATAACAAAATAACAATGGATTTCATTTGGGAAAGATTACCTAATACGGTAAGAGAAAAGGTTGGTAAGTGTTCATCAACCAAATACATTTGGGACTTTACATGACATATATTCTTCACCCATCACAGATTCAGAAAATGCCAAAGAATATGCAGATACAGATCAAGAAGAATTATGTTCACCATGTCAAACAGATTCAGAATATGAAGAGTACATAATCACCAGAGGTATGTTGTTTTCTTTAATTGTGAAAAATGCGAACATCTTGAAATAGAATGCCATGAAGGAAATGAGACAACAAAACTATTTGAAAAGGAAGACAATTATGAAGCAGAATTGACTAGTGCTTTAGATGAACTAAGAGAAGAAAATAAGTCACTCAAGAAAGAACTGAGGAAACAAAAGGAAAGTGTTCACATTTTTGAAGAACCCCAATAGGTCATCGAGATATTAAGAACTCAACTAGAAGAAGACAAAAAGATCAAAGAAAATATTGAATATCAAAAGCGGTATTTGGAAGCCAACATAGTAGCACAAAAGAAAGAAGCATAAATGAGAGAGAAGATACTGACGGATCATCTTAAGGAAAGAACTAACGATCTAAACTAGCTTGAGGCAGAGTTTGGTCAAGAAGAGAAAGGACTTGAAGAATAAATAATCACATGAAAAATTCATCTTGGAGAAGCGAAAAGAACATAAGAAGTCATGAAGTCTCAGATAATGAAGAAAGAAGAAGAGGTTGAGAATCTTGAAGAAGAAGTTGTCACATTAAGAAGTAAAATTGTCAAGCTCAACAAGAACGTTGAAGAGACAAAAACATACGTATCAGTTATAGAGAATGAAGAGAAGCACTCTAGGTTTCTAGAAAAGAAGAATGAAGAAAATAGAAAGAGTTATGCAAAAGTAATCAAAGGAAAGAATCATGGTCAACTAGAATCTATGAAAAATATTGAAGATACATCTTCAAGAAGAGCATCGATGTTCAAGCCACAAAGAGGTTTCAATCATGATCATGATCAGTAAAGGCAGAAATTCAGAAGGACTACACCACAAGGAAGATCATTCACTCCCAGGTATGAAAATTTCTTTTATGTTCATTGTTTTTATTATACTAATTTTGGACATAAGGTTGCAGATTGCAGGGATTATAAAAAAAATGTTCAAGCAAGAAGTGCCTATGTGGCCCCACGTAACGTTGAATTTTACAAATTTCATAACTATGGACACATAGCTAGTGATTTTAGAATCATGATCAATACTTCCATGAAAGAGAACACTGATATAAGATATAAGAAAGTATGGATAAGAAAACATGAAGAATAGGTGAACAAAGACCAGGTACCATAGATCGTAAGATTGGCAATAAAACGACATGAAGAAAAATCTACAGAGAAAAAGAAATATGTCAGATACATAAAGGTTTGGAAAATAACTGGAAGAAAAGAAGGACATGTAAATAAGGAACATGTTCAAGAGATTGTACTTTCAAGCATTGTAGTGAAAGATGAATCCACAGATAGAAAAAAATAAGTCAGAGCTCAAAGAGATGATGAATCTACCAATGAAGATGATGATGAATACACATTAGAGCAATAATTGTTCCAAGCCATCCGATTTAGAGTCTCACAGGTAATATGAATATTAGATAGGGGGAGTCTATGAAATAGCCGTGACAAACCAAAGAACCATCCTTCGATCAAATTGCAGAGTTTGAGAAGACAGATCCAGAGCATTCAATTAGCAGAAATACAGTTTGATAGATTAATCAAGACTTCATGATAGTATAGTGATAAATGGGTCATCATTATGGACAATTGTGCAAGTAGAGTCTTGGATAGTATGGACACAGATCGAATTGTAAGAACACTTAGTAGGTTTGGAAAAATATATGATAGTGGACGAGAGCATGGATTCATAGATTTGTTCAGAGCGTGGTCCAGAGATAAATGAACATTATCATGATGGATGATAATTACACAGGAAATGGATTGAACAATGCTAATGGATTCCAATGTGATAGATATTTTTTGGACAAATGTAGTGAATACAACAATTCACATTCAAAATAGAGTAATGATCAGAAAAAATAATGACAAAACTCCCTACGAACTATGGAAAGGAAGCACATACAACAACCTATACATCAAGGTAACTCAAGGTAGTATTTTATTAATTGAAATTTATGTTGATGATATTGTTTTTGGAATTACTAATGATAGGTTAAGCCATAAATTTGCAAAGGATATGTAGAATGAATTCGAAATGTCATTACTTGGAGAACTATCCTTCTTTCTGGGTCTTCAGATATGTCAAAGCAACCAAGGAATTTTTATTTCTCAAACTAAGTATATCAGAAAAATGCTAAAGAGGTTTGGAATGGAAGATTGGAAACTAGTTACCACTCCTATGCAAACCAGTTGCAAGTTGAGAAAAGATGATGATTCAAAGTCTATAGACTAGAGGCAATACAAGTCAATGATTGGCAGCTTACTATATGTGACAACATCCAGACCAGATGTAATGCAGGAAGTTGGACATGTGGCATGATTTCAAGCAACACCAAAGGAAACACATGTTGTAGCAGTGAAGAGGATTTTCAAATATGTCAAAGGAACATAAGAGTTTGTATTATGGTATCGAAAAGGAAATGATCTATCACCTATTGCCTATAGAGATGAAGATTGGACAGGTTTGATTGATGCCTGACAAAGAACCAATGGAGCAACATTCTACTTGGGTGAGTGTTTAGTATCATGGCTAAGAAAGAAACAATCATTAGTATCCTTATCTACAACCGAGGAAGAGTATATTGCAGCAGCAACATGTTGTACATAGGTTCTATGGATGAAACAAACTCTGATAGATATATAGGTTGAGTATGATGATCCCATTCCAATATATTGTGATAATACAAGCACCATCAGTATCTCAAAGAACCTGATGATGCACTCCAACATGAAGCACATTCCAATCAAGTATCACTTTCTATGGGAACAGGTTGCAGAGAAGAACATCAGAGTTGAATATGTGGGAACAAAAGAACAAGTGGCAGACATATTTACAAAACTGCTTCCACAGGAAGCCTTTGATTATTTTTGCCAGAGAATCGAAGTAATTTATACTCAAAAATGAGTTATTTTGAATGTTTATCTTATATGTATTAGATCTAAACGAGGAAGCACCATAAAGAGAAAAAATTCATGTTGGGAGATTAGTTTCAGGAAGAGTTTAGTCATGGGGAGTATCCCCAAGGATAGTTCAGTTAGGGGGAGCAGCCTTGAATGGAAAGATACCTTTTCCATTGATGACAAAGGGGGAGATATTTATCATATGCAGAGCACAGAGGCATGGTTCCAAGGGGAGAGATGGTCACAGGGGGAGCATGAGTGATATGACTTTATTAGAGCATGGCATGACTTCAGTATTGCATCAGAGTGTTTCCATCAATGCCAAAGGAGGAGATTGTTGATTAATTGGGTTGGTTTTCATTGATTTCAACCCTTGAAGAAATTTCGGTAGCACAAAAGTTTGGGTAATGGACCCAAGTTTGTTTGATGGATCATGGTATGTGTTTTGATATATTTGCAGAGAAGACTATTCTAGATGGATAGTACATGTCATGCAATTTCCAATGGTATGTGGAATGCCACATAACTCCTCATGGTTAGATATTTATGGCCATGTGAAGTTGGAGAACCCTCATGAGTCATCTAGAAGCCCCAAAAGGTCAAAGTAGTCAAAGTTTTTGCAAAGAATAAATTATTTAAATAATAAAGTGAAGTGATGAGTCTACTATAAGTCAAAAAGGATACAAAATAAATTATTTAAATAATAAAGTTAATGGAGAAATCACTAAGTGGAAAAGTGGTTAGAAGTGGGTTAACCCTAAAATAAAGAAAGCGGGTTAAGATGGTTAAAAGGTAACCCCTTGAGGAAGCTACATGAAAGTATAAATAAGAGGCAAGGCTCTCTCATTTTAATAACACTTTAGAATATTGAATATTTACAAGTGACTGAGGTAACCAAAGAATATCTAAGCCAAATTTCAGAGGGAAGGTGAAGTAAAGAAGGCCGAAATTCAAGGGAGGATAAATTCTCTTGATGATCCTTTCTAAGGTATGTTATTTACAGGTCATCTCACCATTTTCACAATAAATGTTTTTCCAGAATGATTCCAACCGTGAAATTGGGAGGCCATTGAGGAAAATATCCAAGTAGTTGTGATACAAATTTTATCTTGTGGATCGCTATTTTTTTGGAGTTACATGTTGTGGAAAATAGGGTTTGTGGCTAGTCTTGAAACTAGTCTAAAACAAGTGTTTCGGGTAAAAACGTCATAATTTCTTCATAAAATATCCAAATTCAGTAAGAACAAATGTATTGGTTATAGTACAGTATGTATTATTTTGTGTACAATTTTTAGATCCAACAACAAATATTTTGTGCGGGGCACGCTCTTCAATTTCGCTCTCTAGAATAAGCCAAAATTCAACAAAGTATGCCATTTTTGCTATAACTCCTTTTTTGAGAGGTTCCAAGTAGTGACATCTGGAGGAATTGCATAAAATACATTGAATAACATTGTATATCATTTTTAGGTCTTTATTCATTACAGGTACATAGTTATGATTATTGCAAGTTAGGGTTTTTGACTAATCCAAAATTAGTCATGTGAGACTAAAGTAAAGTTTGATGAAAATGTTAGTCTATTGTTGTTAAAGTTAAGGAAGGTTTGCAGGTATGTGATGATATACACCAGGTCTATTATAGAGTTACAAATCAAATTTGGATGATAAAATTGATGAGGGATTTTGGTTGAGGTACATGTTGGGTACATGGTTGAGACAAGTAGTTGATGAGTTGGCACATACATGAGGTGTATAGTTGATGATGTTGGTACATCTTGATGAGTCATAGTTTATGTTTATTTGATACATGATTGGTACATACTTGGTACATGGTTGGAGGCACTTGTTATTAGTATTGTTGACACATGGTTTATGGATGATGTATCATACTTGTCTCGGTATATTATTAGAAGTACATATTGATCTTGGCGGTGATTATGATTTGTTGTGTTATCCTTGGTTGATGCACATATTTGAGAGTTGTCTTGGTGATTTATCTTGGTGAGTAGATATGATTTGGTTGATAAGATTGATGAGATAGGTTGTTGTGATAGGTGTTTTGGACAGGTTGTTGTGACAGGTTATTTGTACAGGTTTGGTGCATGGTTGATGAACTTGTTCATGGTACGGGTTGAGGTTGATGCACTTATTTATGGTACATGTTGATTAAAGGTTGTTTGGTACATGTTGGTGCATGGTTGATGCATGGTTCAGGTTATTGGTACATGTTTTTTGGTGCAGGTTGATTGGTACATGTTTATAGAAATATATCTAACAGTGATAATGTGACATTGGTTCCATCATTCTACTTATATGTTAGGGCGATTGGACCGGGCAAGGAAATGTGGTTCTAGCCACCTTCTAGTTGTATCCAGAGAACATAGGGGGATGTAGCCTCCTTTTGGTTATAGCCAGATAATTGGGGAGTTGGATCTTCCCTCTGGTTGTAGCCTGAGAAACTAGGGGGTTGTAGCCTCCTTCTGGTTGTAGCCATAGAATTGGGGAGTTGGAGCTTCCTTCAGGTTTTATCCTTAGAAAATAGGGGGTTGGAGCCTCCTTCCAGTTGCAGCTAGAAAACAAAGGAAGTTGGTGCTTCCAATGAATGTAATTCTTAAAGACATATAAGAAAAACCATTCTGTGGTTTTCTCCCACTTTGGGTTTCCATGTATGTGTATTATTGCTCATTTGTTCATTTTTTATTTACTCTGCAACTATTGGATGATAATGCTACATTAATATAACACTTGTATTTGTGGTTAAAAATGATTGAATTAATCTATTACTGATTCACCCCCCCTCTCATTGATCCAACATACTTGGAGTCGACCAATACACAATCAGATCAAAGTGTTTGGTTCATCGACTCAGGAGAATCCTATCATATGACACCAAATAGAGAATGGTTATGTGATTATGAATGATATGATGGAGGTGACATGCTCTTGGGGATGACTTGAAAACCAAAATTGTTGAACGAGGAAGAATTCGAATGATACTATAAGATGGGAGGAAAATAACCCTTCTAGGTGTGCTACACATTCTGGGTTTGGAAAGAAACCTGATATATATCAGTAAGATGAGTGATTTTGGAGTGCACACTCTATTTCATAAGGATTCATGTAAGATGGCCAGAGGTGTGATGGTATTAATGAAAGGAGTTTGAATTGGAACCCTACACAAGATGTTAGAGAACGTTGAATCAATTGGATGCAACATCTTTGTTTCTCCTGAAGTTGACATGAATTCGACTCAAATCAACATAAATCGGGATGAGTCGGTACAAACCGACTCAAAAAGACATGATAAAGTCGACCTGACCATGCTATGACATGAGAGGATGGGACACATTGGAGAAAAAGGACTTCGAGCTATGAATAATAAATCTATGGTCAAAGGTTTTCTTGAATGTGGTTTAGAAGTCGTATTTTATGAACATTGCATATATGGAAAACAAAGTTGGGTGAGGTTCCCATCTGGAGCGACAAGGGAAAATAGGATTCTAGAATTGGTGCACAGTGATGTGTTTGGCCCGGTTACAGTGCCTTCACTTGGTGGATCCCTATATTATGTATCCTTCATAGATTATTTTTCTAGGAAGACATGGATATATTTCCTGAGGAAAAAATCATAGGTTTTCAATAAATTTAAAGAGTTTAAATATTTTGTAGAAAACCAGACAAATAAGAAGATTAAGGTGCTGAGAACTGGTAATGGTGGTGAATTATGTGGAAAATAATTTGATCATTTTTGCAAGAAGTGTGGCATATCATGCCAAAATACCACACCATATGCCCCACAACAAAATGGATTTTCCGAGAGAATGAACAGAACGTTAATGGACAAGGCAAGGAGAATGCTCAATGGTGTTCGGATCACACAAGAATTCTGGGCAGAGGCAGTTGAAACTGTAATATATCTGGTGAATATGTCTCCTTTGTCGGGGCTAGTCGAAATGACTCCACATGAGGTATGTTCAGGTAAGAAGCCTTCAATTTCACATCTCAAAGTATTTTTATTTGATGCATTTCTTCATGTTCCCAAGGAAAAGAGGAGCAAGTTGGACAAGAAGGAAATCAAATTTATTTTCATTGGGTACAAAGAAGGAATGAAAGTGTATAAGATTTGGGATCCTGCATCAAGGAGAACAATGTATAGTTGAGATGTTGTCTTCAAAGAAGTCGGAGGTAAGTCCAAGCCTAAAGAAATTGTTCATATCAAGAATAATCCTAAGACGGTGCGATTTGAACTAAGGAAGAAATAAGATGATTCAGATGAGTCGACTAAATCAGAGGAAGAGGTGGAAAAATAAACTCAGGTGGTAAGGAGGTCAGAAAGAGTAAGAAAACTAGTCAAATAGTATATTATGCCTGAATTTTGTTCCACATTTGTTTTAACTGCCATCGTCGATGAGCCCAAGTCGATCGGTGAGGAAGTCAAATCGACATAAGGTAAACACTAGAAGGACTCCATGATCAAAGAGATAGAATCCTTGCACAAGAATGAGACATGGGATTTAGGCAAGTTACCTAGTGGAAGAAAGCTCGTTGGTAGAAAATGGGTATTCAAGAAGAAGATGAATGTCACTGGACAAGTAGAGAAATTTAAAGCTCGACTGGTAGCGAAAGGATATTCCCAAGTCGAGGGAGTCGACTTCTGTGAGATTTTTTCCCCTGTTGAAAAATTAACTTCCATTAGAGTACTAATGTCTCTAGTTGTAGCATTTGATCTGGAAATAGAACATATGATTGTGAAGACAAAGTTTTTACATGGGGACCTAGAAGAGGAAATATACATGAAACGACATGAAGCATTTGTAGTAAAGGGGAAGAAATATTTGGTGTGTAAACTGAAAATATCCCTCTATGGTCTAAATCAATAACCAAGGATGTGGTACAAGTAGTTCGACACATACATCCTTAGTTTTGGATTTGTGAGAAGTAGAGTTGATCACTGCATATATTCCAAGGAAGAAGGCGAGAATTTCATATATGTATCTTTGTATGTCGATGACATGTTGATGATTGGAAACAACATGGATGCAATAAAGGAGGTGAAGAAGAAGCTATCCTCCAAGTTCAACACTAAGGATCTCGGTGCAACTAACTTCATTTTGGGAATGGAGATTAAGAGAGATTGAGCCTCTAGAAAGATCTGGTTGAATGAGATGAAGTATATTGAAACATTTCTAAAATGTTTCAACATGCAGGATAGAAAACCAGTGAAGGTGCTAATTCCTATGGGAGAAAGTCTAAATGTTGAACAATGTCCAAAGACACAAGAAGAAATAGAGGACATGGAACGTGTTCCTTATGAAAGTTTTGTTGGTAGTCTAATTTATGTGATGGTCTACACTCGAACAAACATTTCCCATGTAGTGGGAATGTTGACCAAGTACATGTCGACACCGGGGAAGGAGAACTGGACAACTGTCAAGAGAGTATTCTAGTATTTGTGTGGCATGAAGGACTATGCTATATTCTTCTACAAAATACCTGGAGGTGACAATGGTAAATTAAATGTACATGGATTTGTCGACGTCAACTAGGCTGGCGATATGGATCAACGAAGGTCGACCAATGGATATTTCTCCAAGATGTTCAGTGGAGCAATAATCTAGATGAGTAAGCGACAGGTGGTCGTAGCCTTGTCAACAAAAAAATTTGAATACATGGAAACCACTCATGGAAGAAAATAAACAGTATGGTTGCAAAGGCTCTGTTCAAGAATCAGATTTGAGCAGAGAGCTATGAAGATAAGTTGCGACAGTGAAAGCACAATATTTCTAGCAAAGAACCCTGCTTATCATTTGAAGACTAAACACATTGATGTGCAATACCATTTCGTAAGAGATATGGTGGAAAGTAACAAGGTGTTGCTGGATAAAGTAGAGACATTAGAAAACATAACAGACTTGTTGAACAAGTCTATGAGTGTTGTGAAGTTCTCTTGGTGTAGAGAGGCAATGGGAATTGTTTCCCTAGGTCTGTAAACGAAAGTTCAGGAATCTCTTGGTTTCAACAAAGAAGACAACAAGTGGGAGAATGTTTGGTTTTTATATTCTTTGCAGTGAAATTCTAGTCAAGATGGACCGAATTATGGTCGAAGTCAAAGTTGATCGACAATAGGTTGAGGGTCGAGGTAGATCGATAACAAGTTGAAGGTCGAGGTTAGTCAACTGGGTAAAGTCAAAATCAAAGGTCAAGGCGGTTCGACATGGTAAAGGCATCAAAAACAAGTCGAAGAGGCCAACTGAAAAGTGTTCGACATGTGGGCATTGTTGGCATGTTTTCAGACAGAGGCAGAGTATGCTTGTTTTTCATTGATGGAAAAGATCACGACCAGCAGCACAACGATGAGCGCATGACAAGATCAGAAGCTAAAATCCATTTCGGAGTTTTAGATACCGAGAGTTGGAGGTGTATCAAAAGCTAAACTCCATTTCGGAGTTCCAGATACCAGGAGTTGGAGTGTCAAAACACTTCACCAAAGGAATGCTGAAATGCCAGAATGTCGAAATGTGAAAACACATTTTGGTGTAGGTTTCGGATACCGGGAGTTGGAAGTGTCAAAACACTTCATCACAGAAATGCCAAAACGCCGAAATGTGAAACGCCGAAATACAGGACCATTGATTTGACTCCATTTTGGAGTTCCGGATACCAGGATTTGGAGTGTCGAAACACTTCACCACATGAATGCCGAAACAAGAAAAAAAACACCTTTTGGTGTAGGTTTCAGATATCCAAAGTTGGAAGTGTCGAAACACTTCATCAACGAAACGTTGAAACACTAAAATACCGAACCATTGATCTGACTCCATTTCGGAGTTCTGGATACCAGGAGTTGAAGTGTCGAAACACTTCACCACAGGAATGCCAAAATGCAAAATGGTGAAATCAACGCAAGACCCTGTGCTTGTAATCCAACGGTGTTGGATACTTGGAAATCTGATCGAAGGGCTATTGTTGATATTCATGATTAACTGCTCA
This sequence comes from Picea engelmannii, assembly GCA_009831015.1. Taxonomy (NCBI): domain Eukaryota; kingdom Viridiplantae; phylum Streptophyta; class Pinopsida; order Pinales; family Pinaceae; genus Picea; species Picea engelmannii. The sequence goes on along the minus strand of ML787205.1, from coordinate 565,340 downwards.
GTTATGATTTAGTTAGCAGAACCAAATCATGGTTCTTGGACGATTGGCGATTCAGTTGCTGAGGTGTTTTTTCCCCTAGAATATTCGAGGTGTAACCGAAGAAGAAGTGTATAAAAGAAATATGTTGTGACTGTGCACGGGTGGTGGTTTTGAATGAAAAATGAGTTGAACTGTAAGAAAGGGAAAATTATAGTATGCGCAGTGTGAGACAAACAGTATGCACAGTGTGAGATAAAACTCAGAGATTAGTAACAGATGTGGAAGAGACAGAAACAAGATCAGAATTGCAGAACAACTTTAAGCAGAGCAGAATTGCAGAATAGATAGAGGAAGAGAAGAATGACAGAACAGTTAGAAGCAGACCAGATTTACAGAACATAGAATAAGTGGTAAGAATCGATTTATCAGTGTTGTTGGTTATTCAATCATTTATTTATTATCAGGGAGGTAGGGTGGTTCTAGGGAGGAATGTGGTCCTCTGATATTCGAGTTGGTGCTTTAATATTGGGAGTTGTAGCTTCCATCTAGTTGTGGCTAGAAAACAGGGTGGCAGGGTTATTTTTCTATATAAAAGTTGGTGCTTGTATAAATCCAGTTGGTTCTAGAATATTTAGGGAGTTGGTGCTTCCTTATAGTCAGTGCTAGAGAAACCAAAGAGTTGGTGCTCTCAAACAAGTTGGTTCTTGTATAAGTGGAAGTAGGTGCTTCCATCCAGTCGGTGCTGGAACACTCAGGGAGTTGGTGCTTCCTTCTAGTCGGTGCTAGAGAAACCATAGAGTTGGCGCTCTCAACAAGTTGGAGCTTGTAAAATAGATGTAGTAGCCTCACTTTGAGTTGGTGCTCAAACATAGATGATGTACAGAACTTAAAAGATTGCCTTTCATTTCAAAGAAGAAGAGGTTTTCTCCCTTTATGGGTTTCCTCATGAAAATATGTCTCTGTGTATATCTTATGTGTGACTAATGCTCATTATTTATGTTCTCCATATGTTGTATAATATTGATGATCACTTGAAGAAAGATTAAGAATGGTTTAATAGACTTAAAATTGTTTAAGCACAATAACAACTGTTTCACCCCCCCCCCCTCTTAGTTGTCTTAGTAATTTCAACAATTGGTATCAGAGCGGGTTCCTTTTATTTAAAGGTAGATCTATAAGCTTAAACATGAAAATTCATGAAGGGACTTCAAACAGTAAGCCTCCTCTATTTGATGGAACAAATTTTGCCTTTTGGAAGGTTAGAATGAGAATATACCTAATGGCCTTAGGTGTTGATGTTTGGGATGTAGTAGAGACTGGATACATAAAGCCTATTGTGCTAGCTTCCAAGGATGATAAGTTAGAATTTAGATTTAATGCTAAGGGAATGAATGCTATATTGAATAGACTTGCAGAAGCTAAGTTTGTAAAGGTGATGAATCTTCAAACTGCCAAAGAAATGTGGGATAAACTTATTAGCAACTATGAAGGAAATGAGAAAGTAAAAGATGCCAAACTTCAAACATTTAGGTTGAAGTTTGAACAACTAAAGATGAATGAAGATGAAATAGTTAGCAAGTAT
>ML787205.1:540970-563729 GCA_009831015.1 Picea engelmannii | reverse complement strand
CCAAAGAAATGTGGGATAAACTTATTAGCAACTATGAAGGAAATGAGAAAGTAAAAGATGCCAAACTTCAAACATTTAGGTTGAAGTTTGAACAACTAAAGATGAATGAAGATGAAATAGTTAGCAAGTATTTTTTAAGAGTTAAATAATTTGTGAATGCCATGAAGGGTCTTGGTGAGAAGTTTGAAGAATCAATTTTAGTTCAGAAGATTTTAAGATCTTTGCTTGATATATTTAATCCAAAAGTCTCTGCAATAGAAGAACTAAATGATCTTAAAACTCTGTCCATTGATCAACTCCTAGGAACTTTAACTGCATATGAAATGAGAATCAACAAAGATAAATCCATTACTAGAGAAACATCTTTTAAAGCAGACAAGAATATTGATTCAGATTTAGATGATATTGAGGCAAAATTTGTGAGAAGGTTAAAGAAAGGTTCAGGAAAATATCAAGGCAAGCTTCCCTTCAAATGTTTTAACTGTGGTAAGATAGGTCATTTTGCATCTAAGTGTCCCCATCAGAAAAAGGACCAGAACTCTAATGATGAAAAGAAGTACAAATTCAAGAAATATAGTAAAAAGAAAAGTTTATGTGCAAATAATGACAATTCCTCAAAAGGCATAGATAGTGATTCATCATGTGAAGACAAATTGAATGCTTTTATGCTTATGGCTATGGGAGATCTTGATGATGAACACACAGGAGGTGAAATGGATGATGAAGAAGATGTGGTGGATATGGAAGGTGAATTAATCAGTGCTTTGGAAGAAATCGACAGACTCAAATGTAACAAGAGAAAACAAAAACAGTTGTTGAAGCAGTTTAAAGTGAATGGTGAAAAACCTGATGAAAACTTTTCTCTACTAAAAGTGGAGTTAGAAGAGGAAAAGAAAATAGAAGACATATTGAAACAACAGTTGTCAGAGAAGAAAGAGAGGTGTGAAGCCTTAGAAGAAGAGATAGTAAAAACCAGAAAATAAATGGAGAAGTTTAAGGGATTGTATCACCAAAATCTGCCAAGTATTAAAGCCTCAGAAGGATTAACCTCCATTCTAAATCAGCAAAGAAACCCAAAGTTGAAAGCTGGCTTGGGATATGAAGAAGGATCAAGTAGTGATCATCCAAGTAATACATAACCTATCAAGTTTGTCAAATCCCCAAACATTGACAACAGTCACTCTACAGGAACAAAGAAATAAAATCAGCCACCAAGAAGGAATGAAATAAAAAGTACCAGAACCGAATCTGTAGATCAGAGAGATTATCGGCATCAAAGAAATTGACCTCTTCAAAGAAGACATACTTTTTCAAGGTACAAACGTTTTTTCTATGGTTATTGTTTTTTCTGCTCTAATTTTGATCACAAAGCTATAAACTATTCTTTAATATTTAGATATGAACAATCAAGATATTCAATGAATAACCATCTTCCACAACAAAGATCGAGACAACCAAGCAACAAACAATCACAGACTATAAATCATGCAATGGCTGGGAAAAGGACGCAGGTTAAGCATAACAATAGTTGTGAGCATAACAATCGCTATGATCTTCTATTTAGTGAACCAGAATGTTACATCTGTCATAACTATGGACATAAAGCTGCAGATTGTCGCTTAAGGAATTACAAGCCATATTTGATCCCCACTGCTGAAAATGTCAAGGTTTGGAAGAAGAAAGCAGATGACAAGTGTGGACTAGTGTTATCAGCCTAAAGACAAAAAAATCCCTGGTATATTGACAGTGGATGTTCCAAACATATGATTGGAGACAAAAGTAAGTTTCCAACTCTAAGTGAAAGAAAATCAGGGAATGTAACTTTTGGAAATGATGCACCAGGAAAAATAAAAGGTAAAGGAATGGTAAGTTTGAGTAATGGCAAAGGGAAAACTCAATATGTGTTGTTTGTAGAAGGTCTGAAACATAATTTTCTTAGTGTCAGTCAAGTCTGTGACCGAGGATGTGAAGTCATTTTTACCTCTAAAGACTGTAGAATAAAATCTATGAATTCATGATAGCTAGTTGCAAAAGGGATAAGAACAAAAAACAACGTCTATGTGTTAAAACAAGAAAAAGAAGAATTCCACTTAAGAAAGTATGATGAAAGTTGGTTGTGGCATAGGAGACTTGGACACCTAAATTTTGATCATATAATCAAGCTCAAAAACAATGGGGCAGTAAAATATCTTCTGGAGATATCAAAGCCATACGAATCTGTTTGTAAACCCTGCCAGATAGGAAAGCTTACTCACACTCAGTACAAATCTAAAAAATTTCCTTCAACAGGAAAAATTCTCCAGTTAGTACATATGGATTTATGTGGACCATCAAGGAAAGAAGGTACAGGAAAACAAAATTATTTTATGTTGATTATTGATGATTGTTCTAGACTAATATGGGTTGCCTTTTTGAAGGAAAAATATGAAGCATTTGAAACATTCAAAGTGTTTAAGGCTCTGATTGAGAATCAAACATGAAAAATATTAAAGGCAGTAAGTTCTGATAGAGGAGGGTAGTTTAGTTCATGGAACTTCAAAGAGTTATGTGATAAACATGGGATCAAAAGAGAGTACACAATTCCAAGGAATCCATAGCAAAATGGAGTTGTTGAGAGGCAGAATAGATTAGTACAACAAATGGCAAGATCAATGATGAATGAAAGGAACATACCTCAGACATATTGGGTAGAAGCAATTCATACAACCATTCATATCCTTAACAAATCTCATCTCAAGCCACACAGTGACAAGACTCCTTATGAACTATGGTTTGGAAGACTTGTTTCAATCAAGCATTTAAAACTCTTTGGGAGTAAATGTTATATCAAGAACAATGATGAAAATATTGGCAAATATGATGATAGGGATGATGAAGGTATCTTCTTAGGTTATGCTACAAACAGTAAAGGGTACATATGTTACAATAAGAGACTGCATAAAATGGTTGATTGTATAGACATAAAAGTTGATGAAGAAATCCCAGTAAAAAATGTAAGCAGTGTTGAGCCAAGCACATAAGATATAGTTGAATATGAAGATGAACATGTCCAAGGATTAGAAAGGGAAGAATCTGAATCAGATGAAGATACGAATACTCAGGCTGACACAAATCAGTAGAAAGAAGCAAAATCACCTCTCAAAATTGTTAGAAAGAATCATCCTGAAAATCAGATAATTGGAGATATAAATAAAGGAGTTCAGACAAGAAGGAAATTGTTTAAAGACTCAGAACAATCTCATGTTGCCTTTTTATCTATGACTGAACCTAAAATGTTTAATGAAGCCAGCCAACATGTTGATTGGATTAGAACTATGAATGAAGAGCTTGATCAGATTGAGAAGAACAATACTTGGGAGCTTGTCCCTAGACCTGAAGATAAGAATGTAATAGGTTCCAAATGGGTGTTCAAGAATAAAATGAATGAAAAAGGACAAGTTGTTAGAAATAAATCCAGATTGGTCTATAAAGGGTATGCATAAGTTGAAGGTCAGGACTTTGATGAAACTTTTGCACCAGTGGCAAGATTGGAGGCCATTAGAATGTTCCTTGCATATTCATGCCATAAGAAATTTAAAGTGTATCATATGGATGTTAAGTCAGCTTTTCTTAATGGAGATCTAGAGGAAGAAGTATATATGGAGAAACCTGAAGGATTCTCATTGATAGATAATCCTAATTATGTTTGCAAGCTAAAGAAGGCCTTATATAGATTGAAACAAGCACCACGAGCTTGGTATTATAGAATGGACAAATTTTTACAAGACAAAGGGTTCAAGAAAAGTATTGTTGACAACAATCTCTACATTAAGTCTGAAGGTGATAATTTACTAGTTGTTTTGGTTTATGTAGATGATATTATTTTTGGTTGTACTAATGAATTATCTGTCCAGTGGTTTGATAACTCTATGCAAACAGAGTTTGAGATGTCCATGATAGGAGAACTATCATATTTTCTTGGTTTACAAGTAAATCAGAGCTATGCAGGAAATTCAGTTGGAAATTCAGTTGCTGAGGCATTTTTTCCCAAGAACATTCAAGGTGTAATCGAGGAGGAAGTGTATAAAAGAAATACGCTGTGACTATGCACGGGTGGTGGTTCTGAATGAAAAATGAGTTGAGCTGTAAGAAAGGGAAAATTACAGTATGCGCAGTGTGAGACCGACAGTATGCACAATGTGAGATAAAACTTAGAGATGAGTATTTGATGAGGAAGAGATAGAAGCAAGAGCAGAATTGTAGAACAACTTGAAGCAGAGAATAATTGCAGAACAGATAGAGGAAGATAAGAATGGAAAAACAATTAGAAGCAGACCAGATTTACAAAACAGAGAAGAAGTGGTAAGAATCAATGTATCAGTGTTGTTGGTTATTCAATCATTTATTTATAATCAGGGAGGTAGGGTGGTGCTAGGGAGGACTGTGGTCCTCTGATATTTGAGTTGGTTCTTGAATATTGGGAGTTGTAGCTTCCATCTAGTTGTGGCTAGAAAACAGGGTGGCAGGGTGGTGGTCTGGAAAACACGGAGTTTTCTGTATACAAGTTGGTGCTTATATAAATCCAGTTGGTGTTGGAATATTTAGGGAGTTGGTGCTTCCTTCTAGTCGGTGCTAGAGAAACCAGAGAGTTGGTGCTCTCAAACAAGTTGGTGCTTGTATAAGTGGAAGTAGGTGCTTCCATCCAGTCGATGCTAGAACACTCAGGGAGTTGGTGCTTCCTTCTAGTTGGTGCTAGAGAAACTAGAGAGTTGGTGCTCTCAACAAGTTAGAGCTTGTAAAATAGAGGTAGTAGCCTCACTTTGAGTTGGTGCTCAAACATAGATGATGTATAGAACTTGAAAGACTACCTTTAATTTCGAAGAAGAAGAGGTTTTCTCCCTGTATGGGTTTCCTCGTGAAAATATGTCTCTATGTATATCTTATGTGTGACTGATGCTCATTATTTATGTTCTCCATATGTTGTATAATATTGATGATCACTTGAAGAAAGATTAAGAATGGTTTAATAGACTTAAAATTGTTTAAGCACAATAACAACTGATTCACCCCCCTCGCAGTTGTCTTATTAATTTCAGCAGGCATGTGGTGACCGACTGAATACTGAATGAAGGTCAAGTGGTAGTCAACTGGTAATCCAACTTGGAGTCAACGGTAACAAAATCCCTAGATTTATGGCATTTGTAGCCAATGATTTTCATGGATTTGTAACCGTTTTTGGGTACCACATATTTAGGGTTTTTCCTGTTGTAAATCCTATAAATAGGCATGTTGTAAGTCCGTAAAGGATAATCAATGAATTGTAAGATACCCAATATTTAGAGAAATCTTTGGATGTAGGTTATTGGTCATGTAAATGTAAGCCGGATTAGCTACATGTTTTTTCTTGCGTAGGTAAGAGGGTATGATGTCGATTGTGTATTAGGTGTGGAGAAATTTTAGACATGTAACCTTTTATTCAGATTGAATAAGCCAACAAGAGAGCAGAACGCTCAAGGAATGTTGGTTTTCCCTATTTGGGTTTCCATGGTAAAATCTCTATGTATTGTGTTATTTTTTTTTCATTTACATTATTGATTAAATTATTCTTCTCTTCTGCTAGGTTTAGTGTGGAAGTGTGTCTCATTTCCTAACACGTAGTGTGTTCAAGGCCATAATGCAAGGGAAAAAATATTGGAGGGGGGGATTATTATGTGATGGGACCATCATGGTTATGGGTCAATTTGTGTCTCTATTCTACTTGATGGTTAAGGAGTTTGAGGGATTAGTGTGCAATGTTGGAGCATAGTGTGTCTAACCATAATGGATGGGATCCAAGTGCATGGGCATGTGTAAGAATTTAAGAGGTTCGTTGTGGTTATGGGGAAATGTGTGCCCAAGGTTGTGGGGATAATGGGTTAATTGTCATTTTGAGGGGTCTTAAGGGTATAGGGTGTAGTGTTTAAGGGGTGGGGTGGGTTAGTGTGTGTTGGGAGATAGTCCTCTTAGGGCCATAATGGGTAGGGGAAAATTGCATCAGGTGGGAGGAAGGGAGTAAGTGTGTGAGATGGTAATTATGGGTATGGAACAATGGATGCTTGGGGTCATATGGGTCAAATTTTAAGGTTCCATTAGGGGTCAATTTTCATGTGAGGGGTTTTAGAGAATAGGGGGTGTAACACACCCAATCCCCTAACCCTTACTTAGGCTAGTGGGATGTCAAAGTTTCCTCTTCTTCACTTTGATTACATTCTCTAAATAAATCTCATGGATGGATTCTTCTCTTCAAGATCTTTCCAACGAATACAACCATGCTTGAAACCAAGCTCTGGAACAAAATTTGTGGCCTTCTAAAGTTTATAAGACTTCATTGGAAAAAAAAACCCCACACCACCACATGGATTTATGTCACCTAAACCTTCCCACATGGAACACCTAGTGTAGATGTGGCTAATAGCATGGCACCATCCACCAGTCCATCGGGTGATCAACTCACTGACCCACTGGATTCATCAGGGCACCAGGCGATCAGCCCACTGAGGCATATCTTGCGCACTCAATCATCATCACCTGATTCGATGATTGAGATGGAACCTTGGACACGTGGACCTACCATGACATGCCACTTGTCATGTAAGGTGCCACCCATGACCCAATATGGGACACCATGTTGGACGCAAAATCTCCTACACACATGGCACAATCATTGTGTGACACGTGGACTATCATCGAATTACTTTTTTACCTCTCAATGGATCAACTGACATATTACTAATGTCATTGGAATGTGTGTTGGATCACTCTTAAGAAAGGATACGACTCAAAACCCTTCCCTAGAACCAGCCTGTTGAGGGGTCGAATTTCCCTTTAACTCAACAACAGGAACCAAACCCGCCTTAGAGGCCCAATTAGACTCTGTAGTGTTTGATGGTGGAATGGTTCTCCAGATATTTCGATCTAGCTAATTTATCGATGGGATTTACATAGTGATTGACATGATATATTCCTATGAAAGTTCCTCCTTCAGTTAAATCGTTCTCTTTTTGTCTTTTCTTTTATTAGATGAGTCTGATAAAATGATGTGTGCTAGTATAAACCAACTGGTAGAAGGGATTCTTAACTATTGAAGAAGGCTGAGCTTGAGATAATCCTCATGCTCAAGCATGCAAACAAATATATTCACACTTATTACAAACCTAGTACTAATACGTTAACTTGCTAGTATTTCATCATTGACTGAGATACAATTATCATAAGAAAAACACACATGTAATAAGATGATGGAAAGAAAAATAGTTTCCTTAGATCTAACATTAATCACACATTAACACAATGATTTTCTTTCCATCATTAGGAACAAGAATTGCAAAAATATTGAAATAGATAACTTATCAATAGATTCAAAATCTCTTACTCGTTACAACATCAATTACTGAAATAAAGTTGGAAGTAATTCCTCCTCAATCCAATCACATAACGCCTTTGATGAAAAAAAAAAATTCTCTGGTCCAAAACATGACTTCTCAATTAAGGTTGTTTAGAAATAGTTCTTTACAATCCCAAAAAGGAGGGTCCTTTCCCCAAAACCATCCACCTTTTCTAGAAGGTCAATCCCTTTATTTATAAAGAATCACTAACTAAAAATAATTGCTACAAGTTTAAGTTAAGTAAAACAAAATATCACCATGTGGTTCTTGATCTGTTTGTTCTCTGAGAATCATCTCATGGTTCTACTGGAGTGGATGACTCTTCCCATATTCCATCCACTTGATGAAGAGATCCTCGCATGTGTTGGCATATAAGAACCTGTGCTGGTCCATCTGGGCTGAAAGAATTTCCTTCACTTCTATTGCTCGTTCTCTGTATTTGACTATTTTGACATTCAACCGTTGTAGAACTGCACGAGCCTTGATCATATGCTCCATAAATTGTTGTATTTTAACTAGCGCCATGCTTTCCACCTGTGCGATCTCCACTGTCCATGCCGAGTCTTGTTCTACATGTCGCTTGACTATGTCGTGCAGGTTGACAAAGTCTTCGGGTGAGCCGAATTCTGGGAGGTAGATGCCTTTCATCTCTCGATTAATCTTTTCCCGACATTTTTCACTCTCAACCCACTTATTTTGTATCTCCCACTAAGATTCCTAGGCCATCCTTACCCATTATTCAGTTGCTTTCCTGATCCAAGAGATGTTGTTATCCCTTAGCACTCGAATATCGTTCTCTTCGACATCTTGACCCTTTTGTACTGTGTTGATGTAATAAATTATTTCTACTGCTTGGTATGATTTTTCATACCACCTTTCCACATCCTTGCAATTTTCCAGTGCCATAAGGGTATCTTCTTGGAAATTGGCTATACTTGTAGTGAAAAGATGTCATTCATTTGTGAACTTTTCATAAGCATCTTGGAACTCAATCCTAAGAAACACCATGTCCTACATTGAGTATTAATAGTATTGTTCCAAATGGCACAGATTCTCCAAATCCTTTAGTGCAACAACCAACTCCTTTTCATCTCCCCTTGCTCGATCCAACGTGACATCCGTGATATCCATCCCTATGCCAATGAGTTCAGACGTCTTTGCATGCTTTGTACTAAGAAACTTCTCCTTCGTGGTGATGAGAATTGAGCTATCTAGCGTGTGTCTTCTCTTCTTGGTAGTCCTCTTCATGATATATTTCCTCTTCCTATCATAAGAAATCATATGTATATCGACGACCTCATCAACAGTCTTAAGGATTTGTTGTTCTCTCTAGGTTACAGTGTTGCCCAGGCTCCTTGTTGTGTGTATCCGTTCTAGGATTAGTTCCTGGACTTATTTCATATGATCCGATGGCTTCACCTCCATTTGTTGTTCATCGGATGGTGAGGTATCGACCAAAATTGAAGAACCAAGGATAGGTTCAGTACTTACTTGGTAATTGGCTTTCAAGGTGTCGATCTCTTGCTACTGAACTTACTCTTTTTGAACATCCTATCCTAGCTCATCCCTCGAGCTGTCTTTTGAGGTCTTTGACAAGTCGAGCAACTCAGTGTCTAAGAAACTTTCGACCTCATGGTCACTCTGCGGAAGGTTTTGAACTGAAGCATCGGGACTTGGGGGAGATGTTTTCTCGAGTTTCTTCTCCTATGTGATCAGTATTTGAGTTACCAGGGAGACCTTCAAACTCTCTTCATCATCATAGATATTTATTAGATTAAATAGGAGGTTTGGTACACCTGTTTCACCTGACATTCTTGAAACCTCAGGCTGGGTTGGAATGGTCATCGATGATCTAATTTGTGGTGATGGAACTATAGGGTTTTCCAGACCGGTGATTTCCTCCATTTGTATTGACTCTAAGCCACTTGGTTCTCCTTCGATTTTGATTGGGTCATCTAAGGGGATCCTCTTCATTTATATGAGTTGAGGATCATTCTTTAATTGGTCAATGATTCTCCGGGCTCCTTATAATAACATCAACCCTCTCCTTTGTGCCTATGATCCTCTTGAGTTGATTTCTCTATTGTCTCAACCTTCTCATCCATGCTCATAGATTTGAACTTGGTCATGTTTGAGTTGGCTTTCCTATGTAATACCTCCTCCCAGTCCTGAGCACATTCTGTAAAAATCTCATTTTCAAACTTGTCATGCGCGTATGTCCAATAGGATGATACTTGTGAAGCATGTTGGGGGACCAGGCCTTTAGGGTCGTGCTTGTGAAACTAGCCTGTCAGGAACCTGAATTCACCCTGAATCGAACCTTATTGTTTGGCTTGAGCAGTGTCTTTCACTACGTAAAACCCCACATGGAAGCTATAGGGTATAAATGCCTATTTATTGTCCTTAACTAATGTGGCATTATAGCTCTGCAGGATCGTATGATAACAGATTTCTCCTACAATGAGTCGGTCTGGGACATGAGCAAGGAGTAAATGTGGTTCTATTGTGGCCTCAAACACCCTGATATAAGTTGTGTGTTCATCTAGATACCAATGACCTACCTTCAATATCATTTTCTTGGCTGCTACAGACAACCTTGAGAATTCCTTTTTAAATAAAATGAAATAAACCCAGGTGATGAATTCATCACAAATAAGGGCATAGGATTTTGTTTACATGTTCTCCCATAACATGTTGAAGTATACATGAACAGATAGTTTTGCAATGTGCCATCTTAAATTCATACCAGTGAAGACATTCCTCGCACAGATTACATCGAGTAGGTACGAGGCCTTGTGAAAAGCAAGGGCTTCTCCTTCTTTCGGCATTTGAGAATGAAATACATAGGTTCTCAATTGCTTGGCGATTATTTCTCCCCGGTTGAAGCTACTCTCGACGATCTCCACAGTGTATGACAGGAACATCCATGCTTCTGAGAACTTGGAGTAGTCCTTTTCTCCATACCCTTGGCATATTAGAGCCATCATGTAGATGTATGGCTCCCTCAAGTTGATTATCCCATACCATCCCTTGCTATGGTTTGTAAATTTCTTGTCCTCCTTCCACCACGAGGACATCAATTGGTTGGTGTCATGGAATTCATAGAACTTCACCACAAAGTCTATGTTCAACCGCTCCTCTAGGTCCCTGAGCTTGTAATACTTATAAACTTTTGTTGGGGTAAAAACTATGGCACACCCACCATTCTCATCGTTGATCAGACATTTTTTCATGTATGTGTGATCAATTAACCAACTCATGGTCTCAATGCATGGGAAAACTAGTGTTCGTCAGGCTACCATTTGCAAGCACGACTGCCAAATGTTTAGGAAAAATTAGTCGTCTAGCACCCTTACATCTGGGTCGCTATGTGGGATAAAATCCAGGTAATCCTCCCAGTTGATTCTATTAAATAGATCTCCCCACTGCAGGAGATTTATTTTGGACCCAGTGGTCACTTGCGTATCACCGAAGACTAGGGGTTGAATGAATGCTTTCTTCGTCGAGGTTTTGATGACTAAATCCACTCTGGGAGAATATTCCAACTGCCTCATAGTACCAGGAGAAGAACCCTCACCAATTTCTGCCTCCTTTAACTTAGGTACCCTCGGTGAGCACCTGGTTGTTGGCTTTCTTGGAGGCAATTTTTCCTGCAGCTAGAACATAGTTAGAAAATGTGTAAAAGATCAAATGTTGATATAAAACAAATTACGACTATCAAACTGATAAAATTTAACACATACCTTTGTTTCTATATTAAACTGGTTTTGATGATATGAGAATCAACGTAGTATTGAGACGTTCACTTCACTTCTTCGGATGCTCTGTAAATGGAAAATTGCATGCATAATGGAAGTGTTTGAAGATGTTTTTCATGATTTAAATAGAGATGAACTTACCTTGTCACGTCAGCTATTCAATTCAGGATATGAGTGCGGTTCTACAAAACCTGCCACCAGATCTTCATTATGTTTAAAATTAAATTCGATCATAGGCCGACGGCGTGGGCACGAGCTATAATGTGGCCTATCGGTGATTTCAAATTATTTTTGCTCAATCGACGCACATGGTGACAATGTATGTGGGGTGAAACATTAACTGGCCTATTAAATGACAAAATCCGATCGTATCTCATGCTGAAAACATCCCATCGTTTCGCTAATCTAGTTGGTGGATCGGGGGTTGGGGCTTCTCTTTAAACATTGTTCATTGATATCTCCAAGAAAAATTTCTAACGCTGATCCATCTTGCCATATAGAGCTGATGGGGAAAAGCTGACTCAGAAGTGTGACTAGGAAAAAGGGAACCTTAAGATGACTCGGGACGAAACTAGACCGTATGAAATCCCTATGTGACAAAGACACGTGGCACTTGAAACCGACGTCTTTGTTTAATCATGTTATTAGAAATCGAGGAATTTTCCTTAGCTAATCGTTATAACAATAGATCCTACCCCATCGAAACTGAAAAGTATCAAGGATCGATGATCGACAATAAACTTACCCAATTTCTCCCTAATTAACTCTCTCTAAAACATTTTGATGCAAAAAGTGCATCAGGGATCAGTGATCGACGATGTGTCAATGTAGAAATTTTTAGTGATTTAACTCTTCGAGATTTCTCCAACCCCGAACCAACGCAACTGTCATCGGCTATCGATGGTTTATCATGGCTCATGTCAAAGTTTAGTCCTCTCATATTCCACCAACGCTGATGGGAATCAGCTATCTCCTGAATCTGCGTGGAGAATAAATAATGCAAACTTACTCCACCATTTACTGACATCGATGGTGCATCAACGATTAACGATTATTGTTACTGTGTGGCCATTTTATCTGCTTGGGTTTTTCTGACGTCGAACACAAGCACACTTTTCACAATGTTAGCTGTTGATTCTTAGCTAGAATTCCAAGTTCTTTTAGACACAAGGTTTCATTTAACAATTTCAAACAAATCCAATTTGATCGATAAGAGTCATGAAAAAAAAATAAACCATCCATCCATAGTGAACTTAATTCAAAAAGTAAAATAAAAGAAAACAAATGGTACCCAAAAATGACAGAATTTCATAAAGCTTTTAGGGTGTGTTGAGTGCTCAACAAATGGCGATTCTTTGGGTGAAAGCATAATCTTTGTTCCTTCCCTCGAGCTTAGCTGATGCAGAAGTATGTTGAGAAACTAACTAGCTTTTCTTTAATCAGATTCTTTCCTATCCTTGCGTTTACAATTTCTCCGGTTCGTGAATCTACGCTCACCTATGGAGTTTTAACCTTTATTCCTTTCGACCATGACCCATGCCCCCTTTTGAAAATATTTGGGTAAAGCATTCACTGGCACGAGGCCATTTTAGTTATCATCATTCTCTCGATACTGTTTTGCTACGATGCCAATAAGCATCCATAGCCCCAAAAGAGTCACCCTGATGTCATATACCTTGCTCCGTTTCTAGTGAGCATCCATAGCCCCGACAGAGTTATCTACATACTCTCTCCTACTTTGCACTCATTTAATATAATTGATTTATTTTTGGCAGAGATGCCCTAAGCGAGTGGGAGGGGAGGACGTATGTTATCTACAAGATGAAATGGTTAAGGTGAAATTATTCCTAGCTCTTTCTAGAGGTACATGTGGTCCTTTCCAACTTGCCATATTTCCCTTTAGCCTTTACCAGATCACCAGGCGAACTCTTCACCACTCACTAAGGTCGTTTTTTTGCAAATACTATATATATAACTCTTTAAAGAGAAAATGAAATTTCCCAACGTTTATTGTGTTGCACATAAGCATGAGTTAGGAGCAGAGTTTGCTACACCATATTGATTTAGTTCAACCAAATCCTTGTGAAACACAACTTTATTACAAGAAAACACCAAACAAAAGAAAAACAAGAATAAATGACTCTGCAAGTAGTCTACCTTACACCTACACATTTATCCTAATAAGAAAATAACATGAAAAGACACGCACACACACATTGTTTTTTAATAGAAATATTGTTTTAGGGCTTGGTCATTCATCGGGAGGGCGTCGGGTTCCCCCCTCAGATTTTGCAACCGATATGTTCCTACCCCAAGTTTCTTAGATACCTACAAAGGTCCGAGCCATAGATTTTGAAACTTTGAATTTTTTCCCTTAGGTTCATTTTCTCTATCCCATTTCAGGACTAAGTCTCCTACCTCAAAATTCTTCTCTTTGGCCTTATGCTTGTCAAATAATATTTTAACTATCTGTTGATGAGCGATGAACTTTGATTTTTCTTTCTCCCTTTCTTCTTCCAGCATGAGGAGGGTATCAATTCTCTGTTGAATAACTGATGAGGGTTTTCCTCTAGATCCCTGAGCAAGATGAAGAGATGGAAGATATAACCCATTTGGGATAATGGATTCTTGTCCATATAATAGAAAGTATGGGGATTTCCCTATAGATTCCTTAGGTGTTACTCTGTTGGCCCATAAGGCATTATGAAGTGAGCTATGCCAATTCCTCTGATTGTCTGCAACTTTTTTCTTCAAGATCCTCACTAGGTTCTTATTGGTTGATTCTTCTACTCCATTCCCTTGTGAATAGTAGTTTGCAAAGTATCTAATTATGATTCCTTTGTCTAGAGAAAACTGTGTTAATAGAGTGGAAGAAAAATAAGTGGAATTGTCAAAAGCAAGAATGGAAGGCATACCAAACCTTGTGATCAATTGTTTTTCTATGAATTGGATTACCGCCTTTTCATTCACGAGAGTCAGAGGGATGGCCTCTGCCCATTTCATAAAATAGTCTGTAGCAGTCAGTATGTATCTATGTTGTTTTGAAGAACTCGGGGTAATATCCCCTATGAAATCTAACCCCCATTTCTTGAATGGTCTGGATATGGTCACTGGTTGGAGTGGGACAACTGCTCTCTTTTCCTGTCCCACCTTCATTTGACAAGTTTTACAGTTTCTAGCCTATGTATGAGCATCTCTAAATAGAGTAGGCCAATAATAGTTGTTCTCAATATTTTGTGAGAAGTGGTATTCCCTGCAAAGTGTCCACCTGCAGGACCATCATGGAGCTCCCTCAAAACCTTATATACATCCTCACGTTTGAGACATCTCAAGAGTACCACATCATAATTCACACAGAAAAGTATTGAATTTATGAGGCGATATTATGCCAATTTGAGTCTGAGAGCTCTCCTTTCCTTAGGGTTTAGGTTTTCTAGACAAGTACCATGATGCAGGAGGTAAATTAGTTTTCCATACCAAGACTCTTGACCTAGGGTAACATATAAATATTCACTACACCATAATGCTAATTCATTCTCCCACTCGGGGTCTTCATTTATTTGGTCCTGAGCTTCTGCAACCAATTCACACAATCCTTGTTCCTTAACCAGTTTGGCAGGTTTTATATCTAGATCAAATTCTTGGACAACTTCCATCGAATTTCCTCTCATATCCCCCATATCTTGTTGAGTGAATAAATATCATACTGTGGGATGAGGCACGATGACTTTGGTGTGAGTTTTTAGGATGTAAGATCTGAAATGTTTCACTTTTTTGTACACTGCATAAGCCTGTTGTTTATAGCAGGGTAATTCAATTCAGATCCTTGGAGATTAGTGCTCATGAACGATATCGGTGCCTCCTTGTTATCATCATCCTTCTGGGTCAAAGTTGCAGCTAAGGATTGGTCGGAGGCGAAATTATAGAGGAAAAAATATTTACTAAAGTCGGGACTTCGCAACACCAGAGCTTGAGATATGGTAGTCTTGATATTGTTGAAAGCAAATTTTCTCTTGCCATCCCACTTAAAATCAATATCCTTTCGAATAATTTTTTGTAATGGTTTGATAGTTTCCACGAAATCGGGCGTGAACTTCCTCACAAAATTAATTTTCCCAAAGAAAGATTGCATCTCGTTTTTGTTGTGGGGTAAGGGAAGCTAAGCTATTGCTTTTATTCATTCTGGATCTATGCAAATTCCTACTTGAGATATAATATGACCTAGTAATTTCCCTTCCTCGACACCAAAGATAGTTTTATTAAGGTTTAAAGATATTCCATATTTCCTACACCTTTCGAAAATATGGGTTAGATGTTGGATATGGTATTTTTTGTTCTTTGAATACACAATCACATCATCCAAGTATATTACTACACATCTGTTAATCAATCCCCTAAAAGATACATCCATATCCCTTTGGAAGGTTTCTCCTGCGTTAATCAAACTAAAGGGAATGTGTTTATAAGAAAAATTTCCCCACTTGGTTCTGAAGGTAGTTTTCAATCGGTCTTCTTCTAAAACTAGAACCTGGTTGTAGCCTAAAAAACCATCTAGAAGGGAGAAAATCTCATAACCATACATGGTCTATGTTAGTCCCTAAAGTTGCACTTGACTGTGAGAGGGAAAGCTAGGGCATCATCGATTTATTGCAAAGTGTTTTAAAGGTTTTTATGGTTTGGTTTTTTGAATAAGGTGGTTGAAAATTGTCTCAAGGTTATAACATAACATGAAAATCAAAATAAGAGCATAATATATCCCATTGACTGGTTAAAAGGTAGTCACATAGATAGATTAGACCAATAAGAAAAAGAGAGGATGAAGCTTTCAATTTTCCAACTTCACATAAGTTCTTGTCTCATAATATCATAAAGAAACAAGACCATTATCTTGAAATCAAAACTTGAAAATAATTTCCACAGCAAATTCTTTACTATATTAATTAACAATCAAGAAACATATGCATTGCAGTCTGAATAATGAACTCAAGCATGAAGAAAGAAAAACAGAGTAGAAAAGAGAGTCTAACCATCCATATGCCTTTTTTATTAAGTGTCAAAATGGAACATAAAGTCTTACAAGGATTCACAAAATGAGTATTCTAGATCTCCAATTTTTCGACCAGAACAAAGTCTTTCATCTTCCTACTTAAACTGTCCAAAATACCTTAGATCCTAACTTCTAGCATGCTATTAATGACTAGATCTGATTAGCATCCATCTAAATAGGGAGGTTAGCTTGAAAAGAGCATCTGCATTCCAAAAATAGATATAGCTCAATAACTTAATTTCAGATGTTCTCTTTACAATACATTCGATCCTATAAAACATGAATTAGTTCAATCTAGTCATGAATTTTGAGACATTTACCTTTCACAAATCAAACAAGTAAATCTTTTCGTGTTCCCTGGTAAACAACAAAATTGAAAATGTGCAAAATTCTTCATAAAACCTTTAGGGTATGATGATAGCAGTAGCTTTGGCAGTTTTCTGTTTGAGCTTTGCGGTAAGTACAATGTTATGCCAATAGAGTTTGAAATTCACTTCTCTGAGCAGTGCTCTTTGCTCTCTTTTCTTCTTCTTGAAACCCTAAATCTTTTCTTGTTGTTTGGCACTCCATTGTTCACCATGAGCCTTCTCCTTTTTCTGTTGTTTCACTACCTTTCATAGTTCTCTGATCTGTCTTTGTCAGATCTAATATTGACCTTAAATTCAGGGAAATCATCTGCAGGTGCAGGCTCATTCAGATTTATGTCAGCTTTAGGCTCTCTCAATTTAATCTGGTACCTAGAAACCAATCCTGAGTTGTGCTCTTCATCTGAACTAGTTGAATCCATGGCTTCAGGCATGTCTAATATGTGGTCTGAATCTACAATATGGCTTTCTATACTTTCAGGGACCCTACTTATACCTTCACCAGATGATTTATCTCATGACAATCTGGTAGTGGCTCTTGTTACAGGTCCTGTAAAGGATGGAATAACCTGCTTGTCTCTTTTTGTTGGTTCTTTATGTAATGGGGGTTTGTTTGCCCTTTGTTTGACATCTGTTTTAGAATCCTCGGGATGAAATTCTATAACTATGACATCTTCTTTTTTGATTGAGGGATCGAACATATCTTTATACCTCAGCCTGTATTTGTTGGTAATTCTGGTCAAATTCCTCCTAGGTATTTTAGACACAGGCACATATCTCTTCCTCTGTCATTTAACAGCAACAACTCTCTTATTGGTTTCTGGAACTTCATGCTTGCTTGAGGCTTTAACATTATAATCTTCATCAAAATGTTCTTCTATTTTTAAATCTACCTGAGAAAACATTTCGTTTTCTGTCTCCAATTTGGGTCTCTTACCCCTGTTGGTCTTTGTTACCCTGATAGGAGGAAACTCTTCTTTAATAGGAATTCCATCAACTGGGAAACTTGGTTCCTGTGTAACAAACCTTTTCCCTTTACCCTTTTTTTGTTTGGTGGACTATGGATCAGGGTTTAAATATTGAATTATCCAGCTCTAGGGTTTATGTATTTTCCTTAGACCAGAAACGACTAGAGTCTTGATTAAGACTTGATGAAACATGCTACTCTTTGCATTGGCGGGGTGTGACTGCACTCTTTTTGAGATCTTTTCCAAGATTTTGAGTAGAAAGTAAGGAAAATTTAAAAGATAATCTCCATTTAGATGCATTAACAACCTAATGTGGTTGATATAAATCAATGAGAATCTGCCTTCACAGGTGATATACCTATGGATGATGATTAGAGCAGTGTGTCATTCTGGTCTAATCCAGCTGTGAGGGACTCCCTTTCTCCAATTTAGATTTTGTTTATCTAGAAGTAAGAATTGATTGAAAAACTCTGTGACTACATGCTTCTTCTTCCACCATCGTTCTCGTCCAACCACCAATCTGCAAGCTTTGGCAATTGTTTTCTCTATCACCAGCATTAGCAAATTTCCAATCTCCACTTCAAAACCATCGAAGTTCTGTGCAAACGCCATGGAGACCCATTCATCATAACCTTGGAAGGTAGTGAGGAATTCGAACTAGTCAACATCTCTAAATCTCTGCGCCATCTGTGGATATGATTCAAGAAGCTCGACCTCGTCAGGTTCCAATATGACCATTTTCCCACTTCTCTTGGGTGCCATAAAAAGCACGATGCTACGACTAGCACTGCTTGGATTCTGAATTTACAAACTGCAACTATTAACATATAACAGTTCTTCTGAGAAAACACCTGCGCTTATAATTCAACAAAATCAGAACGACGAGTGACAGGTTCAAATAATGATCTTTGGGAATTGAACGATTTGAAATGAGTCCTTTGTAGGTACAAAACAATCCGATCATGTAACGGTTTGAATCATAAAATGATTTAAGAGCTATCGTGGGACACATGCAAATTCTTAGTCCACGATATGTGTAATCATAACGAAATCGAGGGAGCAGATGCATATTAAGGCATGATTATATGTGCGCTACGAGAATAATGTTATTACAGTAGCGCTATTAATGACTAGAAGAGTTTTGAATTTGCAAAATTCAAACAGGCATATGAAGTGACTCATCTTGTAAAACCATGTCTTAAATCTCAAAACTTAAAGAAATTATTCAAAAATCTAAAATGAAAATCATAACAAGATGAAAACAAGAATTAAAATCAAATGAAAGATGACAATGAAGTGCAGGTAGGAAGGTTTTAGGATTAGGGTTTCTCACTAATCAAAAGAAAAATTAGAGACTAACAATAGCTCCTTCGTGGGATGGAGTTTTGATAATAAACTCCAAGAACTGCAGATCAATGCCTTTTCCTTTATTTTTGATTCATTGGTCTCCCTGCATCTGTCATTCTTTATTCATAACATAACTGTAGAAAACAAGTCCATTGGGTATATGGAGTATTTATTGAAAGTAAACCTACTGTACAAACTGAAAACCTGATGAGTCTTTAGAAAAAATAGTGTTTCAAGAACCTCCCATTCAATGGGACTCCAAAAGTTTTTGTGTCATCTAAATTATGCAGGAGAAAAGTGTTATTGTCCATTACCTTGTCTATTCTGAAAGGACCATACCATAGGTTATCGAACTTACCATGTTTTTCTTTATCCTCTCTCCTGGCATCCCACCTTAACACCAAATCTCCTTCATTAAAAAAATATTTCTTAGTTCCCTTATCGAATGTGACCTTGAATTTCTCTCGTGAGCAACATCTTTCTGATTCATCTGTTCTTTGACTTGTTGAACCTCAATCATCTGGAAAATTCTCCTTTGGAGATAATTAGGTTCTTCTAACTCTTCTTGTAAGAAATTTAAAACTGGTAGGCCCAATTGAGTTGGAATAATAGCTTCTATCCCATATACCATCTGGAAAGGAGAGATCCCAATAGACTTCTTGTTGCTGATATGATCAACCCATAGGGAAAACTTTAACTTGGAATCCCATGATTTTTTATTTTCTACCAGTATTTTTTTGATAATCCTTATCAGACTTTTATTGGAGGATTATGCTAACATGTTCCCTTGGGGGTAGTAGGGAGTATATTGAACCAATATAATACTATACCTATTGCAGAATTCAATCATGGAATTCGATTTAAAATCCTGTGCATTATCAGTAACTAGTTTTTAGGACAACCAAACCTAGAAAAGATATATCCTTCAAGAAAATCCATGATTAACTTGTCTGTTGCATTCTGAGTCAGAAGTACTTCGAACCACTTTGTAAAGTAATAATATATGTCTATAAGAATCCATCTGTGCTGCTCCAAATATGAAGGATTGATCTCTCCAATGAAATCCAAGCCCCATTGTTGGAATGGTCCATGAATGATGATTGGTTTAAGAGGTAGAGACATAAGTTTCTGCTTTCCAGCAAATTTATGACATGGTTCACATACCCTGACCTGAGAAAAAATATCTGAGAATATAACGGGCCAGTAATAGCCTTCCCTAATAATTTTAAAGGAATTCCAGTGGTGATGGCCTCCACACACACCATGGTGTAGATCATAACAAATTTGTTCAACTTCCTTTTCATCAACACATCTCAACAAAAAACCCTGAGGGTCTTTCCAGAATAAGATCTGATCTATAATGAAATACTTCACTGCTCTTAATTTTAATGATATGAACTTTTATTTATCTAACTCTGGAGGAGATTGAAAATTCAGCAAAAAAAATACGATATCTTTGTACCATGGTGAAGAAACATACTTGTTGTTTACCTGTGAATTTGTTTCTTAAATATGGAAAGAAGAGTCATGTGTCTTGTCTGAAAGATGGTACAACCCAATTGCTTTACAATTAGCTTCTATCATTAATTTGGCAAGACCTTGACCTTGTATCAGCTGAGTAGGTTTTATAGTGAGATCATATTCCAAGATTTTTGTTATCCATCTCCCTCTCCTTCCTTCACACTCAGGATGAACCAAGATTTCTTTAACTACGCTGCTTGGGACATAAGTTGTAATCTCAGATTGAATAACATATACTCTAAAGGATTTCAGAGCCTTCACCAGGGCATAGGCCTGTTTCTCAATTATATCATACTTCAATTCAGAGTCTCTGAGAGTTTTGTTGAAGAAGGAGATGGGATGCTCATGTCCTTGCTCATTTCTTTGCAGAAGAACAACATCTATGGTATTTTCTGATGCAAATGAAAAAATCATGAATTCCTTGGAGAAATCTGGGCTGATGAGAACATGAGCCTGCACAAGAGCCTATTTGATCTTTTCAAAAGATTCTTTCACTTATGGTATCCACTTAATTTTTGCATCATTTTTCAACATGTCAGTAATGTACTTGATAATATCTGCAAAATTAGGTATAAACCTCCTCAAAAAAATAAATTTACCAATGAAGGACTGAATAGACTTCTTGTTTCTCGAAATATCTATTTGTTGGATAGCCTTTACTCTTTCAGGGTCTATTTTAATACCTTTAGGGGAAACAATATGTCCTAAAATATTTCCTTCCTCCATGGCAAAGTGTGATTTTTTAGGATTAAGTGATATACCATACTTCCTACATTTCTCAAAAGTCTGCTTCAAGTGTTGTAAATGTTCTTCATCAGAGGCTGGAAATACAGTGATGTCATCAATATAAATAACCACAAACCTGTCCTTTTCACCAATAAAATAAATTTCCATAGCCCTTTGAAATGTGGCTCCCACATTCATCAATCCAAAGGGCATATTTCGTACATAAAAGTGCCCCAGGGAGTGGTAAAAGTTGTTTTCTTTTTGTCTTCCTCCACTACTGATATTTGATTGTACCCTGAGTATCCATCAAGCATAGAGATCCTCTTCGTGCCTGTTAAGGCCTAATATTGGCTCATTACCCCTTAATTGGGGCATATTATATTAGTAATGTTATTTTATTTATGTTGGCTTTAGGCCATTATTTGTAATTATACCTCCTAGTCTCCTATATATACTAAGCAGACATTTTCATTTTGAATCATCTTGGACTTGAACATTTAAGTGGGGTAAAAGGAGCTTTCCCCCTCAAAGAGGATTATTATCTAAAATTATCTCTTTTTCAAGGCGTTGAGTACTTTTTCTGAGGTTTTTCTATGTTATATTGATATTTGGTTCTTAACATATGGTATCAGAGCTCAAGGTCTTGGGGTTTCGCTGCTACATCTGAGACATATTGGAATTTTTTCTATAAATTTTTTCCTACAATGTTTCAAAAGGAATGGCTTGGAGTATATTTACTATATGGATCAAGGTACGTTGGGTTCAAAATTAAGCTCCTGAGGAATTATACTTTCGGAGATACAGCCTATACAAGATAGGGTTCTGGAATCATCCTGAAATGAGTCATTGCGGAATTTTCGCTATAAAAATTGTTCTGTAACGTTTCAGACCCTAAAATATGGAGGCTGTTTATAGAAATTAGTAAGGTATCCGTGGGAAAATTTTTATCTTCTGGGTCATCTTAAATTTGTAGATACACCTTGTGTAAGATAGGGTATCTGACTAGACCTATTGACTAGTCTCAAGAAGGTGTTCCAGGTAAAACAATCATAACTTATTCCTAGAGTATCCAAATTGAGTGGGACTCATTTCATTTGATTTTGGACAATCTTTAGTATTTATGGTGCGAGTTTAAGAATTTTATATCAATTATTTTATGCGGGGCCTGCTATACAAGTGAGATCTCCTAGAAAGGCTAAAAATCGGCAAGTTGTGGGGAAGTTACCATAAATTCCACTTGGCACATCCAATTTTGATCAGACCTGTGGCATTGCAGAGAAGAAATATTATAGAACTACATAAAATAAAGTTTCATACCCAGAAGGGCCAAAACTTGGGAGATAGAACAGAATAAATATTGTCTAGCAGAACCACCTCAAAATCAAGGTTCAAAAGTGATACTTGGCCAACATGCCACCCAAAAAGGGAACTTCTACACCAAATAAGCCTCCAGAAAATCCTACTTGAAATCTTGATGAAGTTGAAGAAATGTGTAGGGACATAAATGATTTACAAAATAAGATAGTAACAAAAGATGAACTACAAGAGATGATGGAGGGTTTAAAAGGGGAGATCATGGAAGTATTGAAAAATTTCGTAACAGAGAAGACACCTGAAAGTGAAA
>ML787205.1:506907-530574 GCA_009831015.1 Picea engelmannii | reverse complement strand
TGAAAATGTCTCCTTGGTATATATAGGAGACTAGGAGGTATAATTACAACTAATGGCCTAAAGCCGACATAAATAAAATAACATTACTAATCTAATATGCCCCAATTAAGGGGTAATGAGCCAATATTAGGGCTTAACAGAATCTCCAAAAACATAAATCTTATCTATACCCATATCTTTAGCATCTTTCAAACCTAGCAATAAGGATTCATACTCACTGATGTTATTGGTGGTGTCAAATTCAAGTTTATATGACATAGGAATAACCTCCTGGTAGGGGAAATGAAGACAATACCCGCTCTAGAACCTTCTTTAGAACATGCCCTGTCAAAATACATTTTCCAAACAAAATTATCAGCATTGTCCCCATCTGCAGTTGTTGTCTTCCTAACTGGTACTTTTTCCATCTGATCACCTACATGAAAAATAGAAGAACCAAGATCATCCTCTACAACATATATTGGATTATTAGTGGGGTTTTCATGATTATTTACCAGATAATCCAGTCTCACTTCCCTGTAGAATCTTTGTTGTTCTCCACCAAAAACAGTTATGGTGGCATAACTAAGGTCCATCTGTAAAGTACCACCTACCTTCTTGGCCCAAGATCTTGAAAGAAGAATTCCAAATTTTGGTGGTATGTTAGCCACAATAACATCTAATACCACGCTTTTCATAGGTAATTGGGAAAGAGTATCAACCACATCTTTCATAACTCCAAGGCATTTGACTTTCCTAGAGTCAAAAGAATATAGATCGTGGTATGGTTTAGTAATATCCAACCCTAATTCTTCCATCACCACCTTAGGCATGAAATTATGTGAGGCACCAGAATGCATTAGGAAATTATGCAATATATTGTCATGGACATTTAGTGAAATGTAGAATGGAGGAGAGGCATCGGTTTTGTCTTCAATATGAGGTCCAATAGTTACAACAGGGTTTTCATATTCTAAATTGACTGTATCTGAAAAGGTAACCTGAGATGGAGACTGTAGAGCCTTGAGGATAGTCTTCCTAAAGGGATCTGTTTTCACGAGTTCTAGCAAAGGCACATAAATCTTGATTTTTTTGATTTCATGTTCTAGACTAAAAGAAGAAACACTCTTTTATGGTTCCTTTATATCTGCAGTACTAACCTTGGCAGGCCGATTCAATGGTTGATCAACCTAAATCTTAGGACTTTCTTTAATGGTTCATGTTTTAACTGGAGTACTAGCCTTCTTTGTGGAAACAGATGTATCCACTTTAGGTGCATTTGAACCAGATCTAAGATTGTATTTATTCCTTTTAGGTTCCTTTTGGACGATCTCATCCACATCCTCTTCCTCAAACTGGTTTGAATTCAAAGCATCTTCATAATTATGTTGTGTCACATGCATAGGAGATGATTCAGTATCATTTAGATGAATTGCAGGGTCATCTTCTGTATCATCTTCATACTCCTCCTCATCTACTGCATTATTCTGGAAAGGAGGCAAAACCTTTTGGTCTTCTTGATTTTTTCTTTCCCTTGGTAAGATTTGAGGTGCATTGTTTGGCCTCCTGAACTGATTTTGATTTCTGTAACCACCCTCCTGTGCAGGTCTACTAGGATGTTTTTGTTCCATATTCAACCTTTCCATCTTAGATGTCATAGATTTCAACATCTTAGCCATTTCATCCATCTTAGAATCATATGTTGTATTAGAAGATGAAGGCAACTCTTCTTTTTTCTTTTTCCTGTCTTTATCACTCCTAGAATTCAATTTGTCTGCTGCTAATATGTTTGATTCTACCTCAATAAAGCATATTGCATCAAGTTGAGGGTAGCATCCCTTCTTTCTCTAAGAAAAAAGAAAAATTCAACATCGAAAGCATTGGCAAAAGTGATTTTAGCTGATGTCTCTGAAGGTTTAATTTCGTCTGGAATTTTACCATACATTTGGTTGAATCTTTTGGTAAAATCAGGTATTGATTCACCTTGTTTCCTTTTTAAAGCACCAAATTCAGTGATGTAGTATAGAAACTCTTTCTTGTCTCCCCATTGTTTAAGAAAGGCATCACCCAAGGCTACAATATCAACAATTGAATTAGGTGGCAAAATCCTAAACCACTTTCTTGCTTCACCATCTAAACTCTGCACAAACAATCTCATCCACACATCTGCATGCTCTACATTGAAATTATTTGCAAAACGATGAAATGAACTCAAATGCTCTTCAGCAGTAACTCCTCAATCTCCATTAAATATGGGCAGGTATCTCATATAATCATTTCGTGGAAAGGAAAACATGACTTGTGGGAGGATCAAAGGGGCATACCTTGCTGCAACAATTTCATCCATTCTGTTTACAACCATATTTTTTATCTTTGGTGTTTGAGTTTTGGGAGTAAGAAATATTGGTGATGTTGGAGGTGAAACTGTCCCTTGTGTATGCCAACTTAACCATACTATCACTGAGTCTTGATCTTCAGCAGATAGGGATTTCTCTTCTAGACTATGATAAGATGATGGGCCAAGAAACAGAGGATTCTCAAAAGAAAAATAATGTGATTTAAAATCTTCAGAGGAGAGAGATCCAAGAGATGAAGAGGGTGTTTCTTGTTCACTTTTAATATCTGTTTTGTGACCTTTCAAATTTTCAGTCACAGGCAAGGTGTTTGAATATTCTTGTTTAATGAGTTCAGTAAGTAGCTTCCACTGA
This sequence comes from Picea engelmannii, assembly GCA_009831015.1. NCBI lineage: Eukaryota > Viridiplantae > Streptophyta > Pinopsida > Pinales > Pinaceae > Picea > Picea engelmannii. The sequence continues at coordinate 527,887 of ML787205.1, read as the reverse complement.
TCTAGATTTAATTCTGAGATAGTTGAAGGAAATGAAACTGTAGCAGGATCAATAACAGGATTGACTTCACTTTCAGGAATCACCTCCTCATCTACTTTGGTTTTGGTTATTTCAGAGGACTGTCCTTAAAAAAATTCTAAAGACAATTTTCCCTTTGAGAGAGATGACTGTCTAGAAACATCCTTAGGTTTTCTTAGTAGCTTTTCAGGATCTAGAAGTGTTGCAACATGCTCGGGATCTAGATTTTTTCTGGTTACTGGTCTCTTATTAGATGATGAAGAAGTTAGAGGAGTTTTAGGTCCTTTACCTTCTCTTTTAGGAGCCAGAAGTACCACAGAGGATTCGCTAGGTGAATAATCACAGTCTTAAATAATGTCCAAAATCTTGTTCACCATCAATATTTGAATCTAATCTTGTCGTTTCCCCAGCAAAGATATCTTCGTTTCTTCATCCCCAGAAATGGTGCCAAAAGATGTTAGTCCCTAAAGTTTCACTTGAATGAGAGAGGGCAAGCTTGGGCATCATCGATTTATTGCAAAGTGTTTTGAAATTTTTTATGGTTTGGTGTTTTGAATAAGGTGGTTGAAAGCTGCCTCAAGGTTATAACATAACATGAAAATCAAAATAAGAACATAATATATCCCATTGACTGGTTAAAATGTAGTCACATATATAGATTAGACCAATAAGAAAAAGAGAGGATGAAGCTTTCAATTTGCCAACTTCACATAAATTCTTGTCTCAGAATATCATAAAGAAACAAGACCATAAACTTGAAATCAAAACTTGAAAACAATTTCCACAACAAATTCTATACTTTATTAATTAACAATCAAGAAACATATGCATTGCAGTCTGAATAATGAACTCAAGCATGAAGAAAGAAAAACAAATTAGAAAATAGAGTCTAACCATCCATATGCCTTTTCTATTAAGTGTCAAAATGGAACATAAAGTCTTACAAGGATTCACAAAATGAGTATTCTAGATCTCCAATTTTTCGACCAGAACATAGTCTTTCATCTGCCTACTTAAACTATCCAAAATACCCCAGATCCTAACTTCTAGCATGCTATTAATGACTACATCTGATTAGCATCCATCTAAATAGGAAGGTTATCTCAAAAAGAGCATCTACATTCCAAAAATAGATATAGCTCAACAACTTAATTTATGATGTTCTCTTTACAATACATTTGATCCTATAAAACAAGAATTAGTTCAATCTAGTCATGAATTTCGAGACATTTTCCTTTCACAAATCAAACAAGTAAATCTTTTCTTTATCCCTGGTAAACAAAAAAATTGAAAATGTGAAAAATTATTCATAAAACCTCTAGGTTATGATGACATCAGTAGATTTGGAATTTTTCTGTTTGAGCTTTGTGGTGAGTACGATGTTATGCCAATAGAGTTTGAAATTCACTTCTCTGAGTTCTTTGAGCAATGGTCTTTGCTCTCTTTTCTTCTTTTTGAAACCCTGAATCTTTTCTTGTTTCTTGGCACTCCATTGTTCAACATGAGCCTTCTCCTTTTTTAGTTGTTTCACTACCTTTTGGAGTTCTTTGATCTTTTCTTTGTCAGATATGATCTTGACCTTAAATTCAGGGAACTCATCTGCAGGTGCAGGCTCATTCAGATTTATGTCAGCTTTAGGTTTTCTCAATTTAATCTGGTACGTAGAAACCAATCCTAAGTTGTTCTCTTCATCTGAACTAGCTGAATCCATGGCTTCGGGTATGTCTGATATGTGGTCTGAATCTACAAGATGGCTTTCTGTACTTTCAAGAACCCTACTTATACCTTTAGCAGATGCTTTACCTCTTGAAAATATAGTAGTGGCTCTTGTTACATGTCCTGTAGAGGATGGAATAACCTTCTTGTCTCTTTTTTCTTGTTCTTTATGTAATGGGGGTTTGTTTGCCCTTTGTTTGACATATGTTTTAGCATCCTCAGAATGATATTCTATAACTATGACATCTTATTTTTTGATTGAGGGATCGAACATAGCTTTAGACCTCAACCTGTATTTGTTGGTAATTCTGGTCGAATTCCTCCTAGGTCTTTTAGACATAGGAACATATCTCTTTTTCTGTCTTTTAACTGCAACACCTCTCTTACTGGTTTATGGAGCTTCATGCTTGGGTAAGGATTTAACATCAAAATCTTCTATTTTTAAATCTACCTGAGAAAACATTTCGTTTTCTGTCTCCAATTTGGGTCTCTAACCTTTGTTGGTCCTTGTTACCCTGATAACATGCAACTCTTCTTTAACAGGAATTTCATCAACTGGGAAACTTGGTTCCTTTGCAACATACCTTTTCCCTTTACCCTTTTTTTGTTTGGTGGACTATGGATCAGGGTTTAAAGATTGAATTATGCAACTCCAGTGTTTCTATATTTCCCTTAGAGTAGAAATGACCAGAGTCTTTATTAAGACTTGATGAAACCGGCTACTCTTTGCATTGGCAGGGTGTGACTGCACTCTTTTTGACATCTTTGCCAAGCTTTTGAGTAGAAATTAAGGAAAATTTAAAGGATAATATCCATTTAGATGCATTAACAACCTAATGTGGTAGATATAAATCAATGAGAATCTACCTTCACAGGTGATATACCCATGGATGATTATTAGAGAAGTGTGTCATTCTAGTATAATCCAGCTGTGAGGGACTCCCTTTCTCCAATTTGGATTTTGTTTATCTAGAAGTAAGAATTGATTGACAAACTCTGTGACTTCATGCTCCTTCTTCCACCATTGTTCTCCTCCAACCACCAATCTACAAGCTTTGGCAATTGTTTTCTCTGTCACCAACATTAGAAACTTTCCAATCTCCACTTTGAAACCATCGAAGTTCTATGCAAACGCCATGGAGACCTGTTCATCATAACCTTGGAAGGTAGTGAGGAATTTGAACCAGCCAACATCTCTAAATCTATGCACCATCTGCGTATATGATTCAAGAAGCTCGACACCCTCAGGTTCCAATATGACCACTTGCCTGATTCTCTTGGGCGCCATAAAAAACATGATGCTACGACTGGAACTGCATAGATTTTGAATTTATAACCTGCAATTGTTAACATATAGTAGTTCTTTTGAGAAAACACCCGCGCTTATAATTTAACAAAATCAGAACGACGAGTGACAGGTTCAAATAATGATATTTGGGAATTGAACGATTTGAAATGAGTCCTTTGTAGGTACAGAACAATATGATCATGTAACGGTTTGAATCATAAAATGATTTAAGATCTATCGTGGGACACATGTGAATTCTTAGTCCATGATCTGTGTAATCATAACAAAAACGGGGTGGCAGGTGCATATTAAGGCATGATTATATTTGTGCTATGGGAATAATGTTATTCTAGTAGCATTATTAATGACTAGAAGAGTTTTGAATTTGCAAAATTCAAACAGGAATATGAAGTGACACATCTTGTAAAACCATGTCTTAAATCTACAGACTTAAAGAAATTATTCAAAAAGATAAAATGCAAATCATAACAAACTGAAAAAAAGGATTAAAATCAAATGAAAGCTGACAATGAAGTGCAGGTAGGAAGGGTTTAGGATTAGGGTTTCTCACTAATCAAAAGAAAAATTAGAGACTAACAATATACAAGACTTGTTCCATCGGTGGGACTGGGTAGTTATCCTTTTCTGATGCTCTATTAAGATTTATGAAATCTAAACAGAAGCAAATTTCCCCATACTTTTTCTTGATAGGAACCAAATTTTCTACCCAGGTGGAGTGTCTAACCTGAAAGATGATATTAAAATCTAATAATTTATTTAGCTCTTGATACATTAGGGGTTCCAAATATGGATGGTACTTCTTGAGCTTTTGTTGAAAGGGTTTTACTCTAGATTTTAACGAGATTGTTTATTGAATAATGTGAGTGTCATAAGTTTTCAATTCTCAGTAGGACCATGCAAAAACATCTTGATATTCTCTAAAAAGTTTAAGATATGCTTTCCTAGATTTATCGTCTCGTATATGGGGCATGAAATCCTTGTCTTTGTGTTTGTTGACCCTTTAAATCTTTCCCTCGGATCAAAAAAGTTCTCCAAATTGGCTACCCCTTTCAGTATCGTGTGAAACCTTGGTTTGTTACTAGAGTGATATATTTCGCCTCTTTGTTCATGGAAATCAGTTTCTACTAGTTGCTCTTGGAATATTTCATCATCAATAGCTAGGTCTTTAAAATTTTCTTAATCAGTTATAAATTGTATAATATGTTCATCTCCTTCAAAAACCTTCCAATTAGAAATATTTTTGGGTACCGATGGTTTGTAGAGTAGTTCCACAGTGAACCTGGAGGCTTCGTGGTATTCTAAAGGGGATAGCCTCAAGGCTGCAGTAGCTAGGGAATCAACAAGAGCATTATTTTCCCTGGGAACCACGATAATATTAAAGGCCTCAAAATGTTCTATTAGCCTATGCACTTCCTATTGATAATTCCTCATGTGGGGTGAGTTGAAATGTATAGTATTCTTTACTTTCCTGACAATAATTTCAGAGTCCCTAAATTTTTTTAGTTCTTTAACATTTAAGTCTATGGCTTTCTTTAGTCCCTGCATCAAAGCTTCATACTCAACAATGTTATTAGTGCTTTGAAATTCTAGTCTACAAGACAGGAAATTTATCTTCCCCTTTGGATCAATGAGGATACATCCTAGTCCCGACCCTTCTTGCGATTTAGACCCATCAAAGTACAGGGTCCAATCTTGTGAGAGAAATTCATCAGCTTCTTCATGCCTAGTTACTTCCTCCTCTCCACATACCTTGTCTACGATTTCCAATAGAGGTTCTTGGTAGAATAGGATTTCTTTCACCGCTACCAGTAGATTCACTTGAAAATCCATTTTGGAGTTTTGAGTGAGAGGTACATCAGATGAGAGAGGAGCGAAATTTCTGAAATCAAAATTGGAGTAGTTTCCTGGCACGGGGAAGACTATTGATGAGGGTTCATTAAAGGCTTCTAAATCAGTGACAGTATATTTGATATACCTTTCCCTATCAATCCTAATCATGCTGGCATGTCCCTTCAATGGAAACTAGAGGTGAGCGTAGTTCGTGCTAAAGTACCCATTCAATTTCTTGAACCAGTCTCAACTAAGTAGCAGTCCATAAGCTTATGGTATATCTACTACAATGATGTCAATTACTTGAATAAATTTCAGGTTTGTATCCATTCTGATCATGAAATCCTTGAGTTCCCCAATAAATTTTACCAGAGTTATGTCTATATGTATAACGTGTTTATCACTTTTGAGCGGAACAACATTTAATTTCTTGCAGATAGATAATGGAATGACATTGGAAGATGTTCCTGAGTCAACTAAATAATTATGGAGGTTTATGTTGAAGACTTCAAAAATTAAAAGGAAAGGTGAGACAAAAGGATTTCCTTTTTTATTGGTAGAGAAAGCGTTCACATTTGGTTTATTCTTTGGATCTGTGAGAGTTGGGACCTCTCCTAGGTCAATGCTTGTTATAGGGGCTTCTATTGACTGTAAGGCTTGTAACAGAAAAATATTTTGTTGGGGAATTCTACATATGTCCATGACCAACACATTAGCCTTCAATTTTTTCAAGTCTTCTACTATGTTGTAGTCTATCTTGGGTGATTCTCGTGTATGGATGTTTATAGGATTTATTTGGGAGACAAAAGGTGCTTTCGAGTGATCGGATTTTTGTTTTCCCCTCGAATATTGGACAATGGTAAGTTCATTTGAGACTGGTTGACCCTTACTTCATGTTTGCATATCCAAAACCTCAATGGTTAGTTTTTGAACCTCTAATACATCATCGGAAGGCATCAATGAGTCAGGATCCCATAAAAACATGGTTGTTTCTTCTAGTGGATCAACTTCCTCCTGATCGACGATGTTTATTGTTGATCCACTTGATTGTTTGGTAAGGGAAACTTCATCTAGGAACCGATTTTCCATTAAATTCATAGCATGCACCCATTAGGGATAGTCTCTTTCAAAATGTTTCTATTGATGATAAGTATAGAAAGAGTCAGAGGATACATTTCCCAGATCGATGTTTAAGTTGGTTGGTGGAGGGTCGATCGCTTTGACAGGTGGGTTTCTCTTGAAAAAGGGTTTATAGGTCCTTTGACCTTGGTTTCCTTCCATGACACTTCTCTTCATGTCTACGATTTCATTCAATATTTTCTTTATCATCCATTGTAGGTCTTCTATGTCTCTACTTCCCTTTTCGGGACCTTGTTCTATTTTTTTTCCCGAAGGTCTAGCCAACAACAATCCTCTCCTAGGAGGAGGCTGAACTTCCTTCTTAACCAATGAGACCTGATCCTCTTTTCATCCCTTCATTTGAAATTCAATCATTTTGGCTTCCTCGAAATTCTTAGCTAGGGTATGTTTGGCAGCCCTTTTCACAAACATAGAAATAGACACAAGGAGAGCATTAGCATATACCTCAATTTTCAAATCTTGGGTAGGTTTAGCTTCGAGTTGGAATTTGTTCAAGATGGTGGTAAGACACTGATTGAAGTCTTTAACCTTCTCTTTTGAACTCATGGTGGCGGCGAAGAGTTCAGCCATCAAAGCTTTGATGGTGGTTTCTTCTGCAAATTTTTCTAAGAAATCCTTTTAAAAATTCTTCCAATTAGTTATGGACCCTACGGACAAGGTAAAATACCAAGTCGAGGATCAATTCTCAAATGTATAGGGAAAAATTATACATACTACATCCTCATGTTGTACGTTCATCAGTCTTATCGCTAGTATGAAATTTTTTATATGGCCTTCAGGAAATGCATAGGTTTTAGGGTCGAACTTGAGAAGTAGTTTTTTTGGATGTCTAGGGAGATTATGTACCCTTCCTAGGATTTCCAGAGTATCTATGGCCAACCAAGGTTGGTTATTTGGAGGTGGATTTCCCCTCTCTTCATTATTACCGTTATTATCCTCCATGTCATCTGATTCTGAAAATGAGTGATCTGAGTTAAATCCTTCTTTGTTAGATTAGAAATCGTCTAGTTCAGAGTAGTTACTAGATGGTGTTTTAGGGATTAGGTTAAGGGGTTGTTAGATATCAGTAAGGTAAAAATCTATCAGGTCTTCTATTGTGTGAATAAAAACCTGATCGGAGGTATTTACCACTGGTCTGCTTACTTGTTTTCTATGAGGAAGTAATGAGGCTAAGGGAAACGATCCAATTTATTGAGCGTAATCTCCTGCAATTATTCTAAATTGGTTCAACTTCTCGTGAGGAAGAGCATAAGGTATTTCAGGTAATAGGTTTTATTCCTCATGTTGGGGTGAGTTACTCATTTTGAGAGTACTCTCTGTATGTGGGATGTATTGAGAATGACTAGCCATGCATGTGGGTTGTTTTGAATCTGTCGGCTATGCGAGATATTATATCAGAAATGTTGTTAGCCATTCATTCATTCAGGCCCTCCTTCTAGTGCCAATTTTGTTGAGGGATCAGAGATCCCTTTAACTCAACAACATGAACCAAACCCACCCTAGAGGCCCAGTTAGGCTTTGCAACATTTGATGGTGGAATGGTTCTCCAAATCTTTCGATCTAGCTAATTTATCGATGGGATTTACGTAGTGATTGACAAGATATCTTCCTATGAAAGTTCCTCCTTCAGTCAAAACGTTCTATTTTTGTCTTTTCTTTTATTAGATGAGTCTGATAAAATGATGTGTGCTGGTATAAACCAACTGGTAGAAGTGATTCTTAACTACTGAAGAAGGTTGAGCTTGGGATAACCCTCGTGCTCAAGCACGCAGACAAATATATTCACACCTATTACAAGCCTAGTACTAATAAGTTAACTTGTTGGTATTTCATCATTGACTGAGATACAATTATCGTAATAAAAACACACATGTAATAAGATGATGGAAAGAAAAATAGTTTCCTTAGATCTAACATTAATCAAACATTAAATTTCTTTCCATCATTAGGAACAAGAACTACAAAAATAATGAAACATATAACTTATCAATATATTCAGAAACTCTTACTCGTTACATCATCAATTACTGAAATAAAGTTGGAAGTAATTCCTCCTCAATCCAATCACATAATGCCTTTGATGAAAAACATAATTTTGTCTCTGGTCCTAAACATGACTTCCCAATTAAGGTTATTCAAAAATAGTTCTTTACAATTCCAAAAAGGAGGGTCCTTTCCCCAAAACCATCCACTTTTTTTAAAAGGTCAATCCCTTTATTCATAAAGAATCACTAACTAAAAATAGTTGCTACAAGTTTAAGTTAAGTAAAACAAAATATCACCACGTGGTGCTTCATCTCTTTGTTATCTGAGAATCATCTCATGGTTCTACTGGAGTGGATGACTCTTCTCATATTCTGACCACTTGACAAAGAGATCCTCACATGCGTTGGCATACAGGAACCTGTGCTAGTCCATTGGGGCTAAAAGACTTTCCTTCACTTCTACTGCCTGTTCTCTGTATTTGACTATTTTGACACTCAAATATTGTATAACTACATGAGGCTTGACCAGATGCTCCATAAATTGTTGTATTTGACCTAGATCCATGCTTTCCACCTGTGCGATCTCTGATGTCCATGCTGAGTATTGTTCTTCATGTTGCTTGACTATGTCATGCAGGTTGACAAAGTCTTCGGGTGAGCCGAATTCTGGGAGGTAGATGCCTTTCATCTCCCGATTAATCTTTTCCTAGCATTTTTTGCACTCAGCCCACTTCTTATATATCTCCCATTGAGGTTCTTGGGCCATCCTCACCCATTATTCAGTTGCTTTCCTGATCTGAGAGATGCTTCTATCCCTTAGCACTTGAATATCATGCTCTTTGATGTCTTACCCCTTTTGTACTTCACTAATGTAATCAATTATTTCTACCACTTGATATGTTTTTTCATACCACCTTTCCACGTCCTTCTAAGTTTCCAGTTCCATAAGGGTATCTTTTTGGAAATCATCTATACCTGTAGTGAAAAGATGTTGTTCATCTGTGAACTTTGCATAAGCATCCTGGAACTAACTCCTCAGAAACACCGTGGCCTTCTTTGAGTCTTGATAGTATTTCTCCAAATGGAGCAAATTCTCCAACTCCTTTAGCACAACGGCTAACTCCTTTTCATCTCTCCTTGCTCAATCCAACGTGGCATCTGTGATTTCCATCCCTGCACTAATGAGCTCAAACATCTTTACATTCTTTGTATTGATAAACTTCTCCTTCGTGGTGATGAAAATTGAGCTATCCAGTGTGAGTCTTCTCTTCTTGGTGATCTTGTTCATGATAGCTTTCCTCCTCCTGTCATAAGAGATCGCCTGTATATCGGAGACCTCATCAACAAGCTCAGGGATTTGTTGTTCTCCGCATGTTAGAGTGTTTCCCAGGCTTCCTATTGTGTGTATATTTTCTAGGATTGGTTCCTAGACTTCTTTCATATGCTCCGATGGCTCCAACTTTGTTTGTTGTTCATCGGTTGGTCAGTTATCGGTCAAAATTGAAGAACCGGAGATAGGATCAATACTTACATGGTAATTGAATATCGAGGTGTTCATCTCTTGCTACTGAACTTCCTCTATTTGACCACCTGATCCTAGCTCATCCCTCGATTTGTCTTTTGGGATCTCCAACAAGTCGAGCAACTCAATGTCTAAGACACTTTCGACCTCATGGTTTCTCTATGGAATGTTTTGAAATAAAGTATCGGGACTTGGGGCATATGTTTTCTCAGGTTCCTTCTCCTCTGTGATTGATATCAGAGTTACCAGGGAGACCTCTGAACTCTCTTCATCATCATATATAGTTATTATATCAAATATGCGGTTTGGTACACCTATTTCACTTGACATTCTTGAAACCTCAGGCTGGGTTGGAATGATCACCAATGTTCTAATCTGTGGTGATGGAACTCTAGGGTTTTCCAGACCGATGATTTCCTCCAATTGTATTGACTCTAAGACACTTGGCTCTCCTCCTATTTTGATTGGGTCGTCTGAGGGGATCCTCGTCATTTCTATGAGTTGAGGATCATTCTCTAACTGGTCAATGATTCTTTGGGCTCCTTCTAGTAACAAAATCCCTCTCCTTTGTGCCTATGTGGTCTTTGTTGCTCTGATTTCTTCTCTAACCTTGAGATCCTCTTGAGCCGACTTCTCTATTGTCTCAACCTACTTGTCCATGCACATAGCTTTGAACTGTTAAGTTTTCATAGCATTAGGTTAAGTATGAAGTTCATTCCATTTTATTAAATAACCATAACCATAAATGTTGTAGCAACCATGATCACAAGAAGAACCACCATGCACAAGAACACAAGATATATCCTGGGAAACCCTTCTCAAACAAGGGAGAAAAACCCAGCCAAATCCTTTGCTATATTCTTCAAGAGAAACACCTTTCACCACCAAAATGACTTAGCACACAAGAGGGTGATTAATCCCTAGAAACCCTAGTGCCAAAGACAGGTGCACACCTTTTCCAAAGAGAAGTACTTTCTGAATTTTCCAAAACATATGTGTGGAGGATATGATTCTATAATGGAGAATCATCTCCTACTTATATTAGACTTTGACCAATTAGCAAGGGCATCTCATTGGCACAACAGGGCCTACCTCTCTAAGTCAAACACACTTTATTATTATATTTATTATTATAATTAATATTTTCATTATTAATTATCTTCTTTATATTAATCATATTAACATAGGGCCATCCTATACCCTTTACATAATAACTAGGGTTACAGGTAGGTCTAACTCTTGAACAATATATAGCAAAGGATCTGATACACCCACTAGTGCTCATCCACTAGGGGCCACATCCATAGGGATGTCATAGACCTGAGTCACTGCATTACACAGATGAGCTAGGTCCTCACATGTGCACTTATGCTCATCCATAGTCATGTCTTCTCTACAGATATTCTTTCCCACTGCCACCAACAGGAGGATCATCTGGAGTCTTCACATCAACTCTGTTGTTGTTCATAGGAGGCCATCACATCATCTTCGTTCTTATTCCGATGATGATGTTCCCAGCGCTTTTCAGGATTTCCCTAACTCAACAGATCACTCTTACATCGGATAATCATCTGGAATTCTTCTCTATGACATCATGGAGGAGGCCATATACATTCCTAGCCTTTATCTCAAGTTGGAACCACAAACCCTTTATTAGGGTATTTCTCTTAGGTTTGTAAATTGAGACTAAGACTTCACATAGTTGTTGTATTCCACATCTCACAGGTTGTAATCTGGAGGATGTCTCCTATAGATGCATTCATTAACACTCCCTCTCATCTAGGGAGGCATTCTCCATTAGGCCAAGATTCTCACGAAAATACTTGAACTTTGTTTTGGCAAGTGGTTTAGTGAAGATATCAACAATTTGTTCATGGGTGGAAAGATACTGAACATGTATTGTATTCCTCTGTACCATATCTATGATATAGTGGTACTTGATTTCAATATGTTTTGATTTGTCATGGAATACAATATTCTCTGAGATCTTCACACAACTCTGGTTGTCACAAAGATTGGTGGTAGGATCTATCTCATTTTCAAACAAATCTGTCAAGAGTTTGCGAAGCCAAATAGCTTCACGAACTACCACACTCAGTGCAATGTATTATGCCTCTGTCATACTCAAATCCACAGATCTTTGTTTTCTGCTGCACTAGGAAATCATGGCTAATCCTAGGGTGAAGCAACTTCCTAAGGTGATATTTTTGTCTATTACACTTCCTGCCCAATCTGTGTCAGCATACCCTTCCAGTATTAGATCCAAATTTATTGCATATTTTAAGCCATAGCCATGTAAGTATCTTAATATGTGTTTGGTAGATATCTAATGTGTCTATTTTGGTTGGCTCATAAACTAGCTAAGCACATTTACTGCATAGCAAATGTCTGGTCTGGTGTTAACCAGATACATCAAGGATCCAATAAGCTATTGATATAAATGTGGATCTACCATTGGGGTTGGCATGGATCTAGCAATGAAACAAACCTGTAAGAGATTGGTATTGTAGAGATAATTGTCAGCCTTATGGATGTAGAAAACAAGTTGTTACAACAAAGAGATCAACCACCAAAACTTTCCAACAATCCACCCAAAAAGTGCACTGATATTAGTAGAGGATAGGGGAAACATTTTAAAAACTTTTGATGGTTGGTTTGTGTGTTATTAAGAGATTAATATTAGGGTTTCTGAATCCCTAATGGTTGTAGATGAAATGTTATAAAAGAAGAAAGAATTACTTAGCAAAATGAGATGCCCTAGCAGCTCAAAAAATCACATAAAGCATAGAATTGATTCCAATTTAGACAACCTCAAAATACTGAGTTTTAATGTTGACCAATGAAAGATTTTATTTCTCCAATGAAATTAGGTTAGTGATTTTAGCTATTGGGTTATGGATTCAACTAAATAAATAGCTAACAATTATATGTCCTTGGGGATGTAAACCCTCTTACTCCCCAAGGCAAGCAAGGTTAACTAGGAAGTACTAGGAGGGTGTAAACCCTTTTACTTCTCCTAGTAAAAGATGGATATGGTGGGGTTGTAAACCCTTATACTCCCAAATAAAGTCTATCAAATCACACTTGTAACCAAGAAATGAAACAACAATAAGATAGATTCCTTACCTAGTCTAAGCAATAACAAGATAAACCTTCCTTTACCAAGATAATCCACCACAAATAAAAGAAAATTTCTCTGAAAGAGGTAGCGCACTACTTCTTCCACCAATATCCAAAATAAACCATAACAAGAACACAAGAGATAGATATTTCCCAAAGAGGGCACAAATTCCGGCTAGGAGACTTCTCATAAGAGGGAGAGTTATGATACAAATGAATTAGACATGACCTCTATTTATACAAATCCTCTAACAAATAGTTTGTCCACAAAGTTAGGGTAAAACACAAGATAAGGGGTCAAATACCCTAATATTTCCCCTATACACAAAATAACACTTTTTAAATTCATTTTTTTCACATAAAGTAAAACCCCAAGTAAGATGTCACCCATCTAGGGTGATGTTTTGACACTTTTTCAAGTCATTGGAGTAGGAGATGGGTGAGTTGGGCCTCCAAAGGCCACATTTATTTGATACAAGCCTCTTCCCCATGATCTATGTCTTCCTTCCTTCAAAATGTGCCAATTTTCCTCAACCACCACCAAACCCTAGCCCTACTATGATGTCAATCCCTCAGGGGTGACATTTTGGCCTTCTTAGGAAAATCGTTTGGGTGGTAGGGGATAGGTTAGGTCCTCCGTGATGTCTTATAAGACTTCAAAGGAATTTATTTTCCATCCATCATGTGGGACCTTGGAATCCAACCTATGGGATTCAAGCCCCATGGAAGCCCAAGCTAGGATTGTTCTTCCAAAATTGTCCACCAGCTGGGTCCTGCAAAGATAAGTGGATATGCCCTCCAAGGATCTCAAGTTAAAGAATAATGATGATTAAATAAAATCAATAAAATATCCATCTAATCATGTACAACTAGACCACCTCATCAAAATAAACCCATACTCAAATACCCTATGCAATTTTCCAAGTTTAGGTACGGGAGGGTTGACAAAAAGACCTATTGGGTGAATCATACCTCAAGTTTAGGGGTGTTTCCTGAAGATACCTCCTTCTAAGTCATGTGGATGAGGTTTCATGGATGGGGGGAAGACTTCTGGGCATGGGGTTCATGACATACAAGGGGTTGTAGTGCCTCACTTATGGGTGCCTTTGTAGAGGGTGCGTTGCACCATCGTTTTCAATGCAACCTTTTTACAATCCCATTTATTGCCTCTTATTCTTTTAGGTTGTTTCTAGGATGAATCCAAGGTGGGAATTCTACCTAATCATGAAAAAACATGCCCACCTTGACTCTACTCTTTTCACATCATGCTTCCCCAGGTTGAAAACTTGTGTGGGGATTCTATGTAAGCAATAAAAATAGTTCCCACACATGCTCCACTCTGATTGGAATTTTGTTATTAGTTATTCTTTTACGGGTCCCATAAGTTTATTATGAGAGAAATTTCATTGTCCTCGAGATCCTTGGGTGAGCATATAGAAGTTTAATGGTTTTGATTTTATCTTTTTCCAGCTATACGCCTCTAGGCATTCAACCCCTTCTTCCCATGAAATGAGCAACAACCCCTTCTTGGGTTAGTTTACCTAAATATCCCAAAGGTGAGGAGATAAGGGGATGAAGTGTGGAAAGTGACAAGTATGGTCGGGAATGGCACAATGAATCATCAAAAGGACCCCCCAGTGGAATACATATCCCTAAGGTTGACCCACTTACTAGGGAACAATGTCAACCTCCAAAGTGAAACATGGAAAAGAGCATAATGTCCAAGCACATGTCACATAATCAAAAGCAATAATAGATGCAACAAACTCAAATGAAATGACACTCACCATAATACCTGGCTTGTACCTCATAGAGAAATACCCATTTTCTTTTGGAGGCCAGTTGATGTGGTGGATACCTTCATGATGATCCTAGAGATGTGGTGGTGATGTGGGTCTCTATCTATGCAAGTGGACATTGCTGGTCAAGATGCCTCTTGATACTCCATGTCTACAACCTAAGGGCATCGATAAATAATCTCCTTATTTATCCCAAAAAATGGGGATAAATTATAGCAACAAAGAAAGGGTGAAGGTGAAGTCTTAGATCCGTAGAGGAGAGAAAAAGGTTTATGATAAACCCTAATTTAGTTGACCCCGCAAGTGAGGCTTAGGGAATCCTGTGAGGAACCCTTGCAGGTCAAATATTGCTTGTCACATGAGGCATCGTTGGTTGCATGGGTTAGTCCCGTTAGGCCGAGGAAGATTTGAGAAAGATTCTCATCCCTAGATGTTGAAGCCGATAAAGGTATGAATGTCTATGATTTGATGCACCATGTATGTTACATAATCAAAGGTATGTTTTTATATGTATTTTGAGGGTTATGTCTTGATACATGCTTGAGGCATGTTTTGGAGATTCGGGCATATGATTTGAGTCAAATATTGGATTTATGGTATATGTTTGGTACATAGTTTGAGGCATATATATTTAGGCATATTGTTGGTACATACCTTGGATATATTGGCATATATCTTTGGCACATGGTTAAGGTACATTTTGGGATACTTGGATACATGGCTTGAAGCATGTATTGGCACATTATTTGAGTTATATTGTTGATGAGTTGGAATATGCTTGAGGGATATGGTTGGATGCACATTTTGGATGTTTTGACACATGTTTTAGATACATATATTGTATGGTTTGGCACATTCTTAAGGCATGCTTTTGGCATATGGTTTGAGGAGCATCTTAGATATTGGGCACATGGTTTGAGATGTACTTTGGCATATGTTTACATATCTTGGTACATGGTTGATGGATGTTATGGTACATATCTTAGTACATGGTTTATGGATGTGATGGTACATGTTTTGGTACATGGTTGATAGATGTTATGACACACATATCTTAACAAATGATTGGTGATGTTGGTATATAATCTATGTGAGGGGATCTGGTTTTAGTTGATAATGATGTTGAGGATGAGATATCAATATCGGTGATAGGTTGATTATCAGTCACATTGTCAGTGACAGGTTGATTCTACTCTTATATTTCAGGGTGGAAGGAAGGGAAAGGATAAAATAAGGAGTTGGAGTCACAAAATATAATGACTTGGAGCTTCCTTTAGGTTAGATCATGTAAATCATGGGGTTGTATCCTCCTTCTGGTTGGAGCCAAATAACATAGGTAGTTGGATATTCCTTAAGTTTGGAGCCTATAAATCAAGGGGTTGGAGTCTCCTTCCCATTAGAGTTCAATAATTTGGGGAGTTGTATCTTCCTTCATGTTGGAGCCTGTAAATAGGGGGTTGGAGCCTCCTTCTAGTTGGTGTTGGAGAATTTGGAAGTTGGTGCTTCCTATGAATGTAATATTTTGAATCTTCAATGATATTCAATCAACAGTCAATATAAATATTCAATGATATTCAATCAACATTCAGTATAGCATCACTACCATAAATCAATGGATAAACAACACATAATGTTTTTCCCCAATGTGGGAAAAAACCACAGAATGTTTTTCTTATTTGTCAAAAAGTACATTCATTGAAAGAACCAACTTTCTATTTCTCCAAATACAACTAGAAGGAGGATCCAACCCCCTATTTATAGGCTGCAACCTGAAGGAAGCTCCAACTCCCTAATTTTCTGGCTCCAACCAGAAGGAGGCTACAACCCCCTTTCCTTGCCCCATCCAACCGCCCTCAAATATAATTGTAGACAACCATGTAACTACCTATACTAATGTAATTGATAACCTGTTATTTCTACTTCTTCTAATGCCTCTTTTTCTTCTACTTAAATCAATATCTCATCAAGACTACAACCACTTATACCTCATGCCAAAAACCATAAAATATTTCTTCAAATCAAGTGCTAATAACTCACTGAGAAATACATGTTCATGATTTCTTCAGAATAAATCTCTAACATACTCAGGAAGACATACCTTAGCCCTGAAGTTGAATTGAGTTCATGATCCCTGATCTTCTTGAAATTTTCCTCACAGGTTTGTGATTGTGTATACTGTCTCTCTGTGGGTATTCATTCTTTTCCTCATTACATCTCATGGATGTTCGCGCTTTTCCTCCTAAAACTCACGGATATACTCAAAGAATACTTGTACGAAACCCCTTCTCCTTACTCTCATCTCCTGCAAACTTCTTACTTCACTTGACTTCTCTATCTTCGACTCACTTCCTCAGATCTCCAGCCTGTATTCTCATAAGTGAATACACATAATCGATTTTCAATGGAATCTTCTCCGTGTTATAAAGAGAAATTTCTTAATGACATGAAAACTCATGATGGCATGCAACTCACATGAAACCTGTTATCTTTTGTTTACTCTTTATTATCCCTGCAATAATTAATTATCCCTCCAATAATTAATTATCCATGCAGTAATTAAGTGTCTTTTGTTTACTTCCACTTTACTTCAACATGCAACTTCTCTCAAGGGTTGGCATCAATGACAACCAATCACAATAATTAATTAACCCTACAATTATTAATTAAAATTTTCCAATAATTAATTAATCTTTCAACACTCTCCCCCTTTGCAATTGATGGCAATACTTGGGCACAATAATGGTAACACTCATGATCAGGCTGGATCCCCCTGTCTTCATGTGTTGGCTCTTCCATGCCTCTATTTTTATCTCCCCCTTTGACATCAATGGAAAAATATGTATGATCCTTGGGGTTGTTCCCCCTATTAGTAAGCCTCTTATCTCTATTGGTATTGCTCTTCATGGTGCTTCCTTGTGTACATCTCTAATAAAAAGAATTCAAAAATAATTCAAGTCTTTCAAAAATAATTCACTGTGGGGCTGAAACTAGTCCAAGTTTCTGTCGAATATACTCAAAAGTCTCCCTTGGAAGAGGTTTGGTGAAGATATCTACAATCTGTTATTTTGTACCAACATACTCTTCCTTGATGTTCTTCTCTGTGACCTATTCCCGTAGAAAGTAAAACTTGATCGCAATGTGTTTCGTCTTGGAATGCATCACTGGATTCTTAGAGATACTTATAGCACTGGCGTTATCACATAATATCGAAATAGGCTCGTCATACTCCACTTGTATGTCCTACAAAGTTTGCTTCATCCAGAGAACCTGTGTACAACATGTTGTTGTTGCAATATACTCTGCCTCTGTTATGGAAAATGATACCGAACATTGTTTCTTTCTCAACCAAGATACCATACAATCACCCAAGTAGAAATTTGCTCCACTTATACGTGTTCTATCTTCAATGTTACCTGCCCAATCTACGTATGTGTAGGTTGTAAGAGATAGATAGTTCCCTTTTGGATACCACAATCCAAACTCTTTTGTACCTTTTAGATATTTGAATATCCTCTTCAATGCCATAACATGTGATTCCTTTGGTGTTGCTTGAAACCAAGGCACTTGTCCAAATGCTTGCATCACATATGGTCTAGAAGATGTCACATAGATTAAAGTTCCAATCATCAGTATGTAGAGCCTCTGATCTGCATCTTTGGATATATCATCTTTTCTCAGTTTGCAACTGGTCTGCATGGGATTACTTACGGGCTTGCAATCTACCATTCCAAACTTCTTCAACATTTCTTTGATATACTTGTTCTGGGATATGAAAATACTTGTATCTAGATGACATATGTGAAGTCCCAAAAAAAATACAACTCACTAAGTAATGACATTTCAAATTCATTATGGATATCTTTATCAAATTTCTGACTCATCCTATCATCATTACTGCCAAAAATAATGTCATCAACATAAACTTCAATTATCAACAAATTATTTTGATGTACCTTTATGTAGAGATTGTTTTTTGCATTGCCTTTCTTGAACCCTTGTTTTTGTATATACCTATCCAATCTTGAATACCATGCTATGGGGACTCGTTTGAGTCCATATAGTTCCTTGTTCAATCTGAAACATAATATTCCCTTTATGACAGTATAAATGCTTCAGGTTTTTTGATGTATACTTATTCTTCTAGTTCTCCATTTAGGAAGGTTGATTTTACATCCATATGATATTTCTCCTTGAACATGCATAAGCCAAGATAAATTTGATTGTTTCCATTCTGGAAACTGGGGCATAAGTTTCTTCAAAATCTATTCCTTCAACCTGAGCATATCCCTTGCATACTAGCCTTACTTTATTCCTGGTTACTTGTCCATCCTCGTTCATATTGTTTCTGAATACCCATTTTGTACCAATAACATTCTTATCTTTAGCACTTGGAACAAGTTCCCATGTTTCATTCTTCTCTATTTGATCCAATTATTCTTCCATAACTTTGATCTAGTTTTCATCTATGTTGGCTTATTCAAAAATATCGGGTTCAATGTGGATAACAATGTTAGATTCCTTTATTCTGGTGAGCGCAATTTTCTCTGACTTTCAACTCCTATATCCATATTCCCAATGATATGTTCTGGTGGATGATTTTTCTATATTCTCTTGCTAGGAGTTTTGGGAGATATATGAAGGTTTTACTAGTCATCATCCTTTTTCTCTACTTATAGCATCTCTCCTTCTTCTTCTGATTCTACTTCTTCTTTCAAGTCCTCTT
Organism: Picea engelmannii; assembly: GCA_009831015.1. Lineage (NCBI taxonomy): Eukaryota > Viridiplantae > Streptophyta > Pinopsida > Pinales > Pinaceae > Picea > Picea engelmannii. Next base: position 508,725 of record ML787205.1, on the reverse strand, counting down.
CTCCTTCCTGCTTTGTTGAGTCTATGCTTTCTTCTTTGATATTTTGTACAATTTTCATGTCAACATGTACATTGATTCTTTCCACTATTTTGTTGAGTCTTATATTGAAACACTTGTATGCCTTGTTTTTTCTTGAGTACCCGACAAATATGCCTTTGTCAAATCGAGATTCAAATTTTCCAATCCTTCCATATTCTCTTTTGATGTAGCACTTGCTTCCAAATACTCTAAAATGCTTCACATTTTTTTGTCTTCATTTCCATAGCTCGTAGGGAGTCTTATCACAATTACTTATGATCATTCCTTTGTTCAAGATACAAATTGTTGTATGTACTCCATCTGCCCAAAATATTTCACCCAACTCATAATATTTCAACATGGTTCTGGCCATCTCCTGTACTGTTCTGTTCTTTCTTTCTACAAATCTGTTTTGTTGAGGTGTCCTACTGCTGAAAATTTCCTTTTTATCGCATTTTCACCAGAAAAATCCATGAATTCTTTCAATGTAAAATCTCCACCATTGTCTAATCTCAGACATTTGATTTCCAAGTCCATCTTTGTTTCAACCATCTCTTTGTATATCTTTAAGTGATCAAATTCCTCTGAATTTTTCTTGAGAAAGCAAACTGCAGTCATTCTTGTGTAGTCGTCAATCAACAACATGAAGTATTGTTCACCATTTAATAATTTTGTCCTTGTTGGTCCACATAGATCAATGTGTAAAATATGCAATGGTTTTGTTGTTTAGTACTCCTTTTATTTGAACTTGGTCTCGGTATGGTTTCCTTGTAGACAATGGTTACATAGAGTATTCGATGGATTTGAGATTTCATGCATTTCTCTTACTTCTTCCTTTCTGCTAATTTTGAAAAGATTGTCAAAGTGCATGTGACCCATTCTTCTATGCCAGAACCAACTTTCATTTTCCTTTCCTAAACAACAATGTTCCTTTCCAATTTCATTGAAAACATATATGTTGTTTGGATTCCTTATAGTTCTCACTACTAACATTCCTGATCATTATTTCCTTATTTTTCATTTCTCTAAGTCAAACTAAAGTGTGTTTCCTTGATCACGCATATGGCTTACACTCGACAGATTGTGCTTCATATATTCAACCATTAGAAAATTTTCTCCCATTGCATATTTTCTTCCAAGATTAACTGTGCATCTACCTATGATTTTAGTTGAATGATTATTTCCAAATGAAATTGATCCATCTTTCTCTTTCTTCATAGTTAAAAACTTGTTCCTATCACCTGTCATATGATTTGAACAATCACTGTCAACATACCAATAATTTTTCCTTTGTTGTGATCCAGGTGGATATTGGTGGCCACCCACCTTTTCCAAATGGCTCAAAACGACTTTCTGGCAATTTTGGCAATTTACTATTTTTAGCAGGTTTTAACTTCTGGGGCCATTTTGAGGGCCCAAATGAAGGTTTTTAAAGATAGAGGTTCTCAATGATATCCAAATACATAATTGAGCCCCAAAAATGAATCTCCTCGATGATACCTTTCCAACGAGCTATCACACACCTAAAATGGAGATCGTATGCAAAAGTTACGACCCCGGGAAGTTCATGTACTCACTTACCCAAATGGGGCCCACATGACTTTTGGCGCTTCATCTCCCAGGGTTAGGTTTTTGGATGTCTAGGGTTTTTGGCATTACTGCTTATTGTAAAAAGGCCTTCAGAGCCTCATTGTAATCATCTTCTTGCGAATTCGAGTAGCCATCACATCTCTTCTCAGAGATAAGCTGCCACCATTCTAGCGAGTCTTCCACTCTGTATTTTTACAGTCTCTGTACATT
>ML787205.1:496451-506857 GCA_009831015.1 Picea engelmannii | reverse complement strand
TAGAAATCGTGTATTACTGTATATCTGTGTTTATGGTTGCATCTCCGATACATTTCTGTTATATTATTGAATATCTGTGATATCTCTGTGCATTTCTTTATTATATCTCCGATCTCATTTCGTGCCGAAAATAATCCGGATCAATGGTATCAGAGCAAGCTGCTCTTGATTGTTTTTTTTAGTGCATGTCCCCGACGAGGTCCGAGTATAGAAAGTTGGGTCTTGAGCTTGTCTCTCTTGAAGAAAATCGCTCACACACCCAAGAAACCCTCAATGGCGGAAGAAAAGAAAAACGATGAAGCAGACAATCCTATCAATCTGTTGCTTGAGCAAGCTCTCACGCGACAGAGGGACGAAATGATGGAGAATTTTGCCCACATCCTTCAATGCCTTCCGATAGCATCAGGTGCATATTCATCAAGCGACCACTTTGGAGGCACCACCCCTTTCAAGGTACAAGTTAATTTTGATATTCATGTATTTGAAGGACAGATAGATGCAGAAGCCCTAGAAAAATGGTTAACTCTACTGGAAGGTTATTTCTTTGTTCACAATTTTTCCGACAAAGAAAAGATCACCTTTGCACTCCTTAAAGATCTCCCTCATGTCAAACATTGGTGGGAAACTTACTGGGAGAAAAGTTCCACATAGGAGTCTGGAATATATGGGGTTGATCCCACTTGGGATTTTTTTGTGGATGCGGTAAAAGAACAGTATTACCCTGTTGGCAACTATGAGGACCAGTACATGAGATGGACCACACTGCGGCAAGAGAGGGGCCAAACAGTTCTAGAGTTCACCAATACCTTCCATACCTTGCACACCAAGCTGGGTATCAAAGACTCTGAGCGACATTTGGTTCTGAAATACCGTGGGGCTCTACACAGATACATCCAAACTGAAATGGATTTTTTGGACATATCATCACTCGATGTTGCTTATCGATATGTTGTTAAAATTGAGCAGAAATTTAAGCACCAGAACAAATGGGAATTCGGGTCTGCAAATCCGCAACAACCAAAGTATGACAAAGACGACCCTAACAAACAGTCTCCTGAAAACCAGTCCAAGACATAAGAAAAGAAGGGTCACGGGAAGACAAAGAAGGGCACCGAAAAATGCTGCGAGTTCCACAAAAGTCCCTGGCACAACACCAATGAATTTTGCTCAAAACAGTCATTGGTGGTCGAGATCAAAGACAAAGAGTCGAACCCTGATTCAAAACTTGATTCTGAAAATAATGGTAAAGAACAGATCATTGACGCAGACCCCACTGCTATTGTCGCGACCACAACAATTCAACCAGAAGAACCAACAGATCCTGAAGAGGGGGAGCGCCTTTTTCATTCACAGATGTGGGTCAAGGGGACCCCGCTGCATTTTATTGTTGATAGCGAAAGCCAGAAGAACCTCATCTCAGCAGAGGTCCTCAAACAGTTGGGATTGTCAACAACACCACACCCGCAACCATACAACATCGAGTGGCTTCGACAAGGATGATATATCCGTGTCAACCAACAGTGTCGATTGTCATACGGCATCCAACCCTTCAAGGATGAGGTATTATGTGATGTTTCCCCACTTCATGTCTGTGATGTTCTCTTGGGCCAACCATATATGTGGAGACGCCATGATGTTTATGAGTCTTAACCCCGTAGTTTCATTGTTACTTTGGGGGGTCATCTCTACAGAATACCAGAGGTAGTTCTGACTACTGTTCCACCTAAAAAGTGCCGCAAGGTAGTATCTCATACTGCAAAATTCAGCTTCTTCACAATCTGTTCAAAAGGAGAACAAAAGGACACTGCAACCACTACAGCCTTGCCCCAAGCACCTTCTATCCAACAGAAGCAGGTCGACAAGGCTGTAGCAAAGTGCAAAGATTCCTTCTGCACATCATCCTCTCATGTATCTCAACTTGTTGAGCAGCCTCAACCGCAACAGGTTCGTGACAAATTTCCACAAACTGAGCAGCGCGACGTCTCCAACAAGACAAGCAGCTCACCAAGATGCAGATTCAACAAATGCTTTTCCCTCTCCCCCGGGAACTCAACACAATGGAGACCATTGCTTCCTAAGGAGGGAGGATTGATCCAGGTGGATATCGGTGGCCACCCACCTTTTCCAAATGGCTCAAAACGTCTTTCTGGCAATTTTGGCAATTTACTATTTTTAGCAGGTTTTAGCTTCTGGGGCCATTTTGAGAGCCCAAATGAAGGTTTTTCGAGATTGAGGTTCTCAATGATAGTTGAAGGCATATTGAGCCCTCAAAATGAATCTCCTCGACGATACCTTTCCAATGAGCTATCACACACCTAAAATGGAGATCGTATGCAAAAGTTACGACCCCAGGAAGTTGATGTACTCACTTACCCAAACGGGGCCCACATGACTTTTGGCGCTTCATCTCCCAGGGTTAGGTTTTTGGATGTCTAGGTTTTTTGGCATTCCTTCTTATTGTTAAAATTCCTTCAGAGCCTCATTGTAATCATCTTCTTGTGAATGCGAGTAGCCGTCACATCTCTTCTCAAAGATAAGCTGCCACCATTCTAGCGAGCCTTCCACTCTGTATTTTTACAGTCTCTGTACATTTCTTTCATTAATAGAAATCATGTATTACTGTATATCTGTGTTTATGGTTGCATCTCTGATACATTTCGGTTATATTATTGAATATCTGCGATATCTCTGTGCATTTCTTTATTATATCTCCGATCTCATTTCGTGCCGAAAATAATCCAGATCATGTTGGGATTGTAGAGAAAGCGAGCATTGATTCTGCTTTATTTTCCATATCCCTTGTGGTTCTGATATATGATTGCTAATGTTTTGTTTTGATTCCATGAGTGGAATAGTCAATCTACAATTATTTTCTATGTGCCAAAAATTGTTGTATTTGTAGCATTCTACTTCATTGCTCAATGAGCCAAAACTTTTTTTATTACTGTTGTATGCTTCATACGATATTCTAGGATAACTTGTATTGTTACTTCTATTCTTGGGATAGGCTCTACAATTTACAACTTTATGTCCAAAATTAGCACAATTAAAAAAATGACCATAAAAGAATCTTTGATACCTGGGAATAAATGATCTTATTTGTGATGCACTCCTTCTGAATTTGTATTCTTTAGCCTTCTTTACTTCTGGAAAATTCTTCTTTGGGGGCATGCATTCTTCCTTCTTGACATAATCTTTGACAGTCTCTGCATATCTTCTTTGTTCTACTTCATGTTCTGTTGTCTTGGATCTCAACCCTTTCTCATTATGTACTTGATTGTATCCTAGGTTGTATCTATCATCTGATGATATTTGACTATTGATGATTTGATCCAATATTCTGGTGCTCTTCTACTGCATATCTTTCTTCTGAAGGTCTTTCCTTAAAGAGACTACTTCTACTTCCAAGATTCCAATCTTTTTCTCCTTTTCTTCTAACTGACTTCTAATAATTTCCTCAATTCTTTTGTCTTCTTCTATTTGAACTTTTAGACTTGTGATCATCTGCTCTAGTTCTTCAGAGTTGGAATTCTGAGATCCTTCTTTCATTTTTAACTCTTACTTGAGTGACTTGTTTTTATTTCTTTCCTTCCCAAGTTTTTATAATGCACTGATTAGTTATGATATGAGATCGACTTCACCTTCTTCTTCAGAATCATATTATACTTCCATGAAGAGTACTCTTTCATAATTACTTTCACTGTCATTACTTTCCTCATATGATGAGGAACTATCCTCTTCTGAGTAGAAACTTTTCTTAACGAATTTCTTATTGTTTCTTCTCTTGTTTCCCTTTTGAAATTTATTTTCCCTTTTAGAAATTTATTCTTCATCGTTGCCTTTATTTATGTGAGGACATTTGGAAGAAAAATTACAAATACCACCACAATTAAAACATTTCAAAGGAATCATACCTTTATACTTTCTGGTTCCTTTTTGTAATTTCCATACGAAGTTAGCCATCTCTTCATCTTCATATGAATCATCACTGCAATTGCAACTTGGTTTTGAATTTTTCTTCTGCTTCTTCTTTATCTTCTTGGATTCCTTGAAAGTTGCTTCTTTTGTGACTGGGTTCTCTTGTTTTATTCTCATCTCATAGACTGTAAATATTCCATGTAGCTCGTCCATGCTCAATGTACCGAGACCTTCTCTTTCAACTAGGGCTGATATTTTAGAATCAAATCTCATAGGAAGACACCCCAATACCTTTTGAACAACCACTGAGTCATCCACTTCTACCCCCAATCCTTTAATAGTGTTGACTACTTTGTCAACTCGCAGAAGGTAGGTTGTAATGTATTCATCTTCCTTCATCTTCAACTATTCAAACTTAGCTCTAAAAATTTGAAGCTTAGCTCCCTTTACCTTGGAATCTCCTTCATAAATATTTTGGAGTTTATCCCAAAGATCCTTTGCACTATCACAATGCATAACTTTGACAAAAAATGAATCAACTAAAATGATCAGAATAATACCTTTAACCTTTGAGTTATTTTCACCGAGTTTCTTTCCATATTTGTCGGTTGGGGGAGTGTTTGGTTTTGTATACCCATATACTACTACTTTCCAAACATGAAATCCTTGTGCATGTAAAAACAAATCATCATTTTACTCCAGAAGGTATAGTTCTTTCCATCAAACCTTGGTTCTCCAATCTTAGTGTATTCCATGATCTCCTTCCAGTGGTTATACTACTTCCTGAAGAACTTGGCTCTGATACCAATTGTTGGAATACTGAGAGGGGGGGGGGTGAATCAATATTAGTACTTTCTTTAACCACAATATAAATCTTCAATGATGTTCAATCAACATTCAATATATCATCAGTACCATAAATCAATACATAAACAACACATAAACATAGTACATCGAAGTTTTGCGTGGAAACCCAATGTGGGAAAAAACCACAAAATGTTTTTCTTATTTTTCAAAGAGTACATTCATTGGAAGCACCAACTTCCTATTTCTCCATCTATAACTAGAAGGATGTTCAAACCCCCTGTTTACAGGATGCAACCTAAAGGAAGCTCCAAATCCCTAATTTTTTGGCTCCAACCAGAAGGAGGATACAAACCCCTTTCCTTTCTCCATCCAACCACCTTGAAATATAACTATATAAAACTATAGATAACCTTGTCAGTACCTCTAATACTATAACTGATAACCTGTTGTTGTTGTTTCTTATGATGCTTGTTGAAACAGTTTTTAAATTTTTTATCTCTAAGACAAAAACTTTCCTTTTTCGGGTTACGGCTTTTCATAAAGAATAACCCTCTCTATCATTTCCAAAAGCCCGGTACCAAAATCCCGAAAAGCTTTATTCTTTAAATAATCAACGGAAAAAAACCAAAAGTGTTTTAAAAGTCCCAATAGGCATTCTGTAAAGTTATTTTTAATCACAGTAATTTAAACCCTAAAGGAGTTGATTAGAAATTTTTAAACCTTTCGGGATTCAGGTCTACTCAAAACCATATGTTTTCCATACATATTGAATCACGAAATCCCGATCCTCGATTTCCCGAAAGAATGGAAGTTAGTTTTTAATCTTGATTAATTAATTTACTAATACGATAGTTAAGGCCTAAACCTAATCTTATCGTGATTTCGCAATTTTGGGAATTGGGGTTTAGCGATGACATATCTCATGTATCCACGATCCCCGAAACCCTGAAACGCAAAGTCTCTAACACAAATCAACATTTAAACTGAACTAACTCTATTTTAAAAACACGATTAACGGTAATTAAAATTCTTAGGTATTTTCTTATTTTCGGTACCATTGAATGAAGTCTTTTGAATTTTGAATATGGGATTGCCGAAATACGGCTACATTAATAAACAGATAATTGATAAATGTTGTGACACTAATGCATATCTCAGAAATATTTTTTGCATTAAATGTAATTAATTACGGGTCAGCTGCGTCAGTGTTTTCGTCATAAAATGAGTTTAAGGCGAATTAAAGGTCTATGTTCCAAAACCTATGCTTGTTCTGTCTTTCAAAGGTAATTCGCATTCGGCCAAGCTCATACGCTTCTTTTCTGTGATAGGTTTTCCATCTAACATAAAGCTATGGCACCAAAGAAAGCAACGAAGAAGAGTGAAGATACAAAGGAGATGCGTAACCTAGAAGGAGATATCATATCCGACACTACGCCACACACCATCGACTCAATTAAATCCTGGAGATAAATCTATGAACTCTTGGATTATGAAATCAAAAATTATCCTGTTGATTCCGAGAATCACCTTCGCGATATAGCAGAATCAGAGCTTCATAAGATCGCAGCATGCCCTCGGCTCATGGCATACAACGACATGATCAATTGGGCCTTGGAGAAGGTTGATATCCCGACAAAAAGCATTTTAAATGATCAAGCAGTTGTTGTCAGCTCATTCAAGCCAGAGCATATACAAGTAATGTACAAACTCTCACCAAATCCTAAGTACATTTATAATGCCGAATTTACAGCTGAGTTTCAAAGGAAAGAATGTACTCAGGCAGAACAAACATATCTTGATTTTATTAAAGGATGGTGGAGATGTCCATCGAAATTTAGGGCCGATACCTATGGAATTTATGCCACAACATCTTTGAACAAGTACATGGTCTATGTAGCCATTATGTTGTGTAGACTCTTCAGAAAAAATAATCCTTGCCATTTCCCTGCAGAATGGGTGCCCCTTTTATAAGAAGCATCGGAATGATACACTTTTAACTGGAGCAAGATTTTGTCTGATAACCTAGCCCAAGAGGTTTCAAATTATAGAGTTGCAAGATCTAAAGGTCAGCCAGTGGCCTTTTACATGTCAGCGTACATCATGGACGCAATCTGCTTTGTGACTCAATTTCCCCTGATGAATTGGAGTTGGAACATAACCTGTCCTGAACCCATTCACGAGTATCACTCTGTGCTATGGGAAGAGAATGTTAAGAATGGGTTTTACGAAATTTGTCATTTCATAGTAATTCCAATGCATAAAATGTTTTATGGCTGTGAACCCCCTCGCATTTCTGAGACAGACTCAGAAAACCTCAAAGAAATAGCCGACTGGTTCATTGATGAAAACTTCTCTTACATTAGGGTTTATGGGTGCTCAATCCCCCCTCATGCGCTTCCAAAATTCCTCCCGGATAGACTGGTGTGTAGAGAGGTAGCGCACCAAATAGTAAAAGGCGGTATTGGAATAGAGCTAAAGGCATCTCAAAAGAAGTCCTGGCCAATCTTCCTTGTGCATATCGAGAAATTTTCATTGCAAAACCTAGGCCATTCTAAAGTGGAAGCCGAAGCACTAGAAGAAGTTAAACTAGAAAATATCGAACATAAAAAACATGACCCTTATCAACTAGTGAACAGACATTTGATGCACTGCAATATGAAAGCTTCTGAACATGAAAAGTTTGTTTATGATGATATATTCAAAGAGGTTAAAGCCTATGAGGAGGTATTGAACAGGGTATGAGCCTTATCACCTGACTTACATGCTGGCTTCATGTCCTTCCAAAGTCACAGGCGAAGTTGTTTGCCAAAGATTTTGCAGGGTGAATCCACGAGCACCCCTCCAGAGAAGGAAGGGCCTCCCCTAGGTTTTGAAATAGAGTTACAGGATACAACAACTGTAAAGGGAAATATGAAGGAGATTGAAATGCCTTCACAAGAAAAAGAAGTTCCTCAGACAGAGAAATCAGAGTCAAGGAAAGATAAGGAGTTGGAAACATCCCCAGAAATCCCTGAGGATTTTCCCAAAAAAGTAGGAGGAATAGCATCAATGGAGCTTGGAAGTCCTATTACTTCTTTGACCCCTTTGTATTCTACTTATGGAAACCCCCAAATGGGAGTTCTATATGTTAGTGATCTCGAACCTATTTCTAGAGATGAAATTCCTTCATCCGATTATTTTTTCAGTAAAAAGAGAAAGGCTATCTTGAAATAGGAAATGCATCTAAGAGGAGACATGATGATAAAAAATCACAAGATCATCGTAGATGGACAAAAACTTGAAGAGGGGGAATTCACTATAGAAATAGAAGGCACAATGGGAGCCTTAACATCGGCAAATTTATACTCTGTGGGTAATTTGAGAACTATGTTGCAGTAGAAAGATCAAATGATAGCTCAACTACAAAGTCAATTAAAGGAGACTGAAAGAAGTATCAGTCGAGAGATAAACAAGGGTCTAGAACAATCCAGATTCAATGACATTCAAGAGATTCAATAACTGAAAGCAAGCTTAGATGAAGCAAACCTGAAGATACAGGTCAGTCAAGCACAGGTCCTATAGCAAGAATAAATGAATAGACAATTACAAAATAAGATTAATTCATTCAAAATCAAGTGGTAGAGCTTGAAATCTTCCAAGCCCAGGTGTTGGAAATACATACAAAGATAGAAAAATAGCAACAGGGAGTGTTCTTTAAGCTAGAATTTATTCATAATTACTTTGAGGAAGCAAGTAAATCCTTGGAGAGTATTCTCTTGAAAGAGAGAGAAGTGAAAGTAGCCAGAACAACTTTTCAAAAAGATGTGGCTCTTTCAACAAAAGAGGAGGTCAGAGAGACTCAAAATCTATATGTTTCAGAGCATATTAAAGGTGATATAATACTCAAGGTATGGGAGGAAAACTTCGCAGAAAACAAGATAATAACCAGAGAGGTTAATGATGATTGTCAAGGAATTTTCGACCTTTTAGATAAAGCTTCATTGAACATTGGAAGAAAAAACTATCCAGGGTTGTTAGGAGAAATAAACATTGGTAAGCATCAGTTAAGATTCGAGGAGGATCTGGAAGAAATTCAGGTAGAGATCCCACAAATAAAGGTAATCAATGTCACTCAAATTGACAAATGGATAGTGATGTTGAACTTAAAGTTACAAACTATTAAGTTCACAAGAAAGATAATCGAATACTGTCTCTCTGAACTACAGAAAAAGTTCTTCTTATTTGAGGCGAAAGATATTCCAGAAGCTCCCATATTTTTGGTACAGTTTCTGGGAAAATGTATTCGCTATCTTAAAAAAGAAGAACGAAGTTCATCAACGAAAACATGAAATACTATTTTGGATATTTTCATCATTGAAATAATAAAGAAGTTAAAATAGAAATGTAAACGGTTCAACATTGTTCATTCATGTAATTGTTAGTCTTCGGAAGTTAGTTAATCACCAACAAATAAAATAAAATAAAAAGATTTGGTGATCATGTATAAATATAATTTCACAAGACTGAGAAGAGGCTTTTTGTTTTTGGGGAGCCAATTGTATTAGAAATTTTCCGATTTACAGTGATATAGATAATGCAGAAGAGATTCGGAATTCTGTCAAATTGAAGCTATGTGTTCCTTTAATCTATTTTTAATATCTTTCAACATCTTTCTTTTCATGTCTTTCTAATGAATGATCAACTATAGTTTAACTCAAAATTCTATTGTAGTTTGAATTTATTTGATTATCTAATCATTTACAGTTTTTCCTATGTGATTGCTATCAGCAGTTTCAAGACCTGTAGGTCATTTGAATGGTTATATTTTATACTTCATTAGAAATCTCGTTTTCTTTCCTTCTTTTGTTATGATATGAGATTCTTTCATGATTAAAGCCTCATATTTTTCAGCAGCGTTACTTTTGTTATCATTTTACTATTCTCAAATTATTTCAAGTACAGGAGATAGCCTCTATTGTTATTGTGTTATTATTTTGATTTCCAAAATTCCTTTTCTATTTCATCCCTCAAAAATGAAGCAACAAATCTTTAAATAGTTTATAATTCAATACAATTTTACCCCCCATGACTGTCCCAAATAATAGACAGCCTAACATAGAACCTGGCTTTCAAGATCAAACTAGCATTTCTTTGAACTTATTTAATACTACCCTACAAACAACAACTACTCGAGTTGAATTAGAGCACTCATGGGCAGTTATCGAGAGAGACATCAACATACAAGAGCAATGGGAATCTAGACAGAGACAGTTGAGAAACCAACTCTGATTTACCCTTCACAATTGATTCTTACCCCTTAATTATCTTTATCTTTTTAGATGCCTTGACGGTATACTTTAGAGCCTTAAAGTATAAACTCATGAACAACATCTTTTTGGCGTCGTTGTTGGGGACCGAAGAAACAAAACTTTTCCCTGGGAAGAACGACATTGAGACCTTCTTTCTTTGATAGTGAACAAAGATAGAAAAACCTTCTAAGCCTACCTTCGTTTTTCACTTGGCGACTCCACGATAAGTAAACTGGTTTTTACCCAAAAGAACTGTTAAGAACCAAACATCAATATAGCATATAAAAACCTCAGGAAAAGTACTCAACGCCTTGAAAAAGAGATAATTTCAGATAATAAGCCTCTTCGAGGGGGCAACCTCCTTTTACCCCACTTAAATGTTCAAGTACAAGA
>ML787205.1:479801-492378 GCA_009831015.1 Picea engelmannii | reverse complement strand
ATGTTGGCCAAGTATCACTTTTGAACCTTGATTTTGAGGTGGTTCTGCTAGACAATATTTCTTCTGTTGTATCTCCCAATTTTTGGCCCTTATGGGTATGAAACTTTCTCTTATGTATTTCTATGATATTTCTTCTCTGCAATTACATAGGTCTGATAAAAATTGGATGTGCCAAGTGGAATTTACAGTAACTTCCCCACAACTTTCCGATTTTTGGCCTTTCCAGAAGATCTCACTTGTATAGTGTGCCCCGCACAAAATAATTGATATAAAATTCTGAAACTCATACCCAAAATACTACAGATTGTCCAAAATCCAATGCAACCAGTCCCATGCAATTTGGATACTCTAGCAAGAAGTTATGATTGTTTTACCTGGAACACCTTCTTGAGACTAGTCAATAGGGCTAGTCAGATACCCTATCTTACACAGGTTGTATCTACAAATTTAAGCTGACCCAGAAGCTGAAATTTTTACCAAAGATACATTACTAATTTCTGTAAATGGCCTCCAGAGTTTAGGGTCTGAAACGTTACAGAAACGTTTTTATAGCAAAAATTTTGCAATGACTCCTTTCAGGATGATTCCATAACCCTATCTTGTACAGGCTGTATCTCCAAAAGTATAAGGCCTCAGGAGATGAATTTTTAACCCAACGTACCTTGATCCATATTCTAAATACCCTCCAAGTCGTTCCTTCTGAAACGTTGTAGAAAACAAGTTATAGCAAAAATTCCACGGTGTCTCAGATGTAGCAGCGAAACCCCAAGACCTTGAGCTCTGATACCATATGTTAAGAACCAAACATCAATAGAGCATATAAAAAACTCAGGAAAAGTACTCAACACCTTGAAAAAGAGACAATTTCAGATAATAATCCTCTTCGAGGGGGCAACCTCCTTTTACCCCACTTAAATGTTCAAGTACAAGATGATTCAAAATGAAAATGTCTCCTTGGTATATATAGGAGACTAGGAGGTATAATTACAATAATGGCCTAAAGCCGACATAATTAAAATAACATTACTAATATAAATTACAACTAATGGCCTAAATCCGACATAAATAAAATAGCATTACTAATATAATATGCCCCAATTAAGGGGTAATGAGCCAATATTAGGGCTTAACAAGAACACCAGAAAGAACCTAGACGACAAGCAGACCTCGCCAGTCTCTGATCCAGAAAAGATTTTAAAATCACGATGATCCATTAGACAAATCATTTCACCCATACATACTATTTTTCAGCCTGATTTTACGCATTTGAACGTTAAGGAATCACTTGAGAGATCTGTCTCGCTTCCCCCTTCAAACAATACGTTCTCTTTTCCTAAAGTATATACCCCAAACTTCTGTGAGCCTTCCCCTCACACACTTCGAGATTCAGCCTCAAATCAATCAATGTCTGCACACGGAGGTGCAGGAGCTGGAGGCGGTGCCCCAGGAGGACCAGCAGGTGGCCAAGCATCACTTCCTGGAATCTTTGCTAAGGTAGCTGCCAGATATGCCCCCCTTGTCCTCCCAGTTACCCTACACGACCTTCCCGAAAACTATATGAAAAGCCTTCCCAAATTTACAGGGTAAGGATATTTAACCGCTCAAGAACACATAAATTTCTTTGACCAATTTTCCGACATCCTTGGAATCGAACATGAAGATATCTATTCTAGACTCCTCATTCAGACTTTCGAAGGAAAGGTGAGGACCTGGTTCTGAGCCTTAGCAGCAGGATCTCTAAGATCTTACGAAGAAATTGAAAATGCTTTTATCAGACAATGGGGGTAAAGGAGAGACCACCTCTATTACCTAACTGAATTTGGAGCCCTTAGAAAGAAAAACTCAGAATCAATTCTCTAGTTCACACAAAGGCTTAACAAGTTGTATAATAAAATCTTGGTCGAGGTCAAACCTTCTCAACCCGCAGAAAAGGTGACTTTCATTGGAGCCTTTGGTCCTGATTTCGCTCTATTATTGAGAGAAAGGATATCAACAGATCTCACGAAAATGCAAGATGATGCCCTAGAAATCGAATCGGACATGATGGCATCAGGGAAATTAAAAGAAAAAATAGAAACCGGGAACAAAGAAAGTAGGAAATTCAAAGAACAAGGTGGATCCTTAGGATCGGGGAAATCCTCGGGAGATAAAATAGACGAGATGGCTAAGGTAATTAGAGAACTGTCAAATAAAATCTCAAAAATGGAACTAGATAAATAAAAAAGGGATCATTTTCCTAGGAAGGATTTTAGAAGGAATCCTAATCCTCAGGCCCCACAGAAAACAATTAAGAATGAGGATCAAAAAATCCCAACCCCTTTCAAAAGTGAAACCTTCATTGGAGAGGAAGACCTAGAATATTTTGAAGAGTTAGATGAGGATATAAATAATCTTGGTGACGATAGTAAATCACCCTATTTATCAATACAAGATTAAGAAAAATCCTTAAATAAAGAAGTTAGATCGGAAGAAAATGTTAGCAATGGTACTTCCGAAGATTTGACCTATCAGGGTATCACAGATGATATTATAGCCGAACTACACGAAAAATACAATTTAAGACCTAGGAACAAGAATCTTCCAACCGCCCCAACAAAAGAGATCTTTCCTAGGGGCGAAACTGATGAAGTGGCTCCAAAGGTTGTTGAGAAACAGACTACAAAACCCCACACCGCTGACACGCAACCTGTCAAGTCAAAGTCAGTAGGAACATCGACCGTGAAAACACAGGTCCCTGTGAGTGAAACCAAATCCGCACCACAAAGAAAAGTTGAAAAAGAAGGAATGGAGGCCCCAAACATAGAGAGTGACAAGGCCCTGGGAAATTTTAGTCTGGAAAATGAAATAAACAAAATCAAAATCCCTATCCCACTTGTTGAATTGGCTAAAAATCCCATATACAGAAAACAAATTGTCAAGATGATTAGCTTTTCAGAAGACGAAAGCCAAGCCGATGTCATCAACTTAGAATATGACAAGCCGAACATAGTTTTTGGTCCACATTTCGAAGGTGTGAAAGACATTGTTGCCCCCTTCTATATCACGTTAACCTTGTTCAACCATCTACTCCATAACTGCATGCTATACTCTGGAGCATCCCACAATGTGATGCTTAAAGCCATTATGGATAAATTAGGTCTCGAAATCACTAGGCCTTATGGAGATTTATATTCATTTAATTCAAGAAAAGTCAAATGCATAGGCATGATTAAAGACTTGGTGGTAAATTTGGCACAAATACCCGCAAAAAGAATTCTTATGGACGTAGTGGTCACCAATATCCCTCTGAAATATGGTATGTTGTTATCTAGGTCATGGGGTGCCAAGCTTGGAGGATCTCTCCAGCTTGACATGACATATGCCATGATTCCAGTTTTTGGAGGATAGTACACGCATCTATACAGAGAAACTAGGTTGGCATTCATGGTAGGTGATCCACATAACCTAAATAACCACCCTGTATATATTGTTGATTAAGATTTAGGTAATTGTGTTTTATCCATTGATGATGATATTGAGGTAGGTATAGACGAAAGTTGTACAAAAGAAAAAATTTAAAAAAATGTATATAGCTTTGGTGTGTGGAAGATGTTTTTTGACAGTGCTTCATCCTACTTTGGAGATGGAGCTGGGGCACTCCTTGTGGCTCTCGATAATCAATTTGTAATTCGTTTTTCCTACAGACTACAGTGGAATGAGGACCATACTAATAATGTATGCGAGTATGAAACCTTAGTTTTAGGGTTAGAAGCCGCTAGGAGAATGAAAATAAAAAACCTTGAAGTCTTTGGTGACGCTGAGCTAATCGTAAAACAGGTAAACTGACAGTACCAGGACAAACATCCTAAGTTGAGGTCCTACAGGAATTGCGTCTGGGATTTGATCGACAATTTCTTCTCCTCTGTCAAGGTTGATTTCATTCCAAGAACTGAAAACCAACAGGCTGATGCATTAGCCAAAGAAGCCTCAACATTCACACCTCCCATCATGTTTAAACTAAAGTACCACATACAAATGAGGCATCGAACTTCCATACCGAATAACATACAGCATTGGCAAGTCTTTGAGGACGATGAACAGCTTCGCAAATTTTTAGAATCAATAGACGAGTTTACCGAAATGCACGCTGACCAAGAAAACCAAAATGATCCTATTTGGATCATGTAGGAAGGGGAGGATCCTCAAGAGTTCCACGATAAAATCGTGAATCACTGAATGCTCGTTCTTAAAAATAACTAGATCCCCAAGGGCCTGATTCCCTTGGAAAGATTATTCAATCAAGATGATATCCCTTTAAGATCCACTCTACAGCCTCAACCTGAAGAGGTTGAGGACTGTGACATAGGTACTAAAGAAAACCCTCGGTTGGTGAAACTGTCCAAATATATGTCCCCAGAAACTAAAAGTAAGTATGCGGAGTTTCTTAGAAAGTACAAGGACATTTTTGCTTGGTCATATGAAGAGCTGAGAACCTATGACACCAATGTGATTGAACATAAGATACCCCTGAAGCCTGGTGTCAAACCCTTTAGACAAAAACTTAGACAAATCAATCCTATTTTATTGCTCATGGTCGAAAGGGAAGTCAAAAAGCTCCTGGATGCAAAAATAATTGTACCACTAAGATACTCTGATTGGGTAGCAAACCTAGTCCCAGTTAGAAAGAAAAACGGGGAAATTAGACTGTGTGTCGATTTTAGAAATCTAAATAAGTCCTCCCTCAAGGACAATTACCCCCTACCCAAAATGGATCACATTTTAGAAAAAGTAGTTGGGGCAAATAGGATGTCGATGATCGACGGGTTTTTTGGGTTCAATCAAATTGTCGTCAATGAACACGATAAAGAAAAAACAGCCTTCACCACCCCTTGGGGTACATCTATGTATGAAAATATGCCTTTTGGTTTAATGAATGAAGGTGCTACTTTCCAACGTGCTATGGATATCGCTTTCATTGGCGAAAGGGACAAATTTGTGGTTATCTGTCTTGATGATCTAACCGTTTTTTCTAAATCTAATGAAGATCATCTGATACATCTCAAGTAGACGTTTGAGAAATGTCACAGGTTTGGTTTGTCTTTAAAGCCCAAGAAGTCTCACTTTGCTATGCAAGAAGGTAAACTCTTGGGCCATATTGTGTCTCGAGATGGAATTAAAATTGATCCTAAAAGAGTTGAAGCTATAGACACAATAAATATCCCTAGGAATGTAAAAGAAATTCAATCATTCTTAGGAAAAATAAATTTTTTGAGGAGATTTATCCCAAACTTTGCTAAAATCGTGAAGTTGATCACAGATATGCTAAAGAAAAACAACGAAGTGAAATGGACAACAGAAGCCAAAGCATCATTTTCACGCATCAAAAAGGTTATAAGAGAGGCACCCGTACTGGCAAGCCCTGATTACCTAAAGGATTTTCTTATTTTCTCATTCGCCTCCGAACACACACTTGTCGCAGTACTCCTCCAGAAAAATGAAGAAGGTTTCGAGCAACCGATAGCCTTTTTTAGAAAAATTCTTAGAGATGTTGAACTCAGATATGATATAATGGAAAAACAAGAATATGCTTTGGTGAAGGTGTTAAAGGCTTTCAGAACCTACGTGTTGCATTCCAAGGTAATTGCGTACATACCCACCAGCTCTGTAAAAGACATTTTGGTTCAGTCCAACAGTGATGGCAAAAGAGGATGGTGGCTTGCCAAAATTCAAGAATTTGACCTGGAGATAAAACCAATGAGACTAGTCAAGGGACAAGGTTTGGCTAAACTCTTAGCTGAATCAAATTTCAAATCTCTCGGAATAAATGGCCTACAGGGAAGTGAAGAGTCTGTGGACATGAACGAGATTGATGAACAAATAACTGAAATCAGAATCGAAGAGAAGTTTGCTTCATCAGATTGGTACAAAGACATAGTGTCCTATTTGTTGACCTTGAAGTGCCTGAGTGACTTACCCCCATATAAATCCAAAACGCTGAAGATGCATGCGGTCAAGTACTGTATTTATGAAAGACAATTGTATTGGAAGGAGCCACTTGGCTTCCTGTTGGTTTGTTTGGTTGAATCAGAAACAGAGAAGGTCATAAGCCAATTTCACGAAGGAGTGTGTGGAGGACATCACGCCTGGAGGGAAACAACTTATAAGATCCTAAGGGCAGGATATTATTGGACCAAACTTTTCTTAGACGTCAATGCCAAAGTCCAAGCCTGCAACCCTTGCCAATTGTTCGCAGGCAAGCATAAACTCCCAGCGATGTCGTTGGTTCCGGTCAAAAAAAAAGCCCATTTTCAGTAATGGGGAGTAGATTTCATAGGCAAAATTAATCCTCATTCTAGCGCTCAACATAAATGGATCCTGACTACTACAGATTACTTCACCAAATCGGTGGAGGCTATTCCAACTAGAAGGGCTACGGATTCAGTGGTAATAGATTTCTTAGAAGAGAACATTTTGTCTAGATTCAGCTACCCCTGAAAGATAGTCACAGATAACGCCCACGCCTTTAAATCCATGGCTATGGTCATTTTTTGCCAAAAGTACAATATTTTGATTGGTCATTCCACGACATATTACCCCTAGGGAAATGGGTTGGCCGAGTCTTCAAACAAGAGCCTAATCAATATAATTAAGAAAGTGTCGAGCGAAAACAAGAAATCTTGGCATGTGCATTTGAAATACGCTTTGTGGGCAAATCAGATAGGCACGAAAAAGTCTACGGCACTTCTCCTTTCCAAATGGTGTACGTGACCGACGTAGTATTACCTATAAATATAGTGCTTCCCATAATGAAACTTTGGCAAGATCAGAAAGAAGAACCAAATCATGTCACAAGAATAATAAATCAGCTAATTGAAGTCCAACAGCACAGGGCCGAAGTGGACGAAAGGTTGCAGAAATACTAGGACAACATGAAAGCGTTATTTGATCGTAAGGCCAAAGACAGAGAATTTCTCCCCGGAGATTTGGTTTTAAAATGGGATGCTAGGAAGGAAGACTTGACAAAACATGGTAAATTCAATCACATCTAGTGCAGACCATTCAAGGTTACAGCTCCTGAAGGAAAAAAATTGTTTATGTTAGAGAATTTGGACGGTAAAATCCTCAACGCCCCTGTCAATGGGAATTATTTAAAACACTATATGAAATAATTGGTTTCCAAAATTCCCACTGTATATACCGGTTTGTGTTTTCTTTTTTATTTCATAATTTTCTTTGGTAAGTCTACTTTCGTAAAAAATAAAATAGGTCAATGTTTTTCTAGAAGTAGGGATACAAAAATTTTAATGCATTCAATTCTTTTAAAGCCCTAATACTCTTTGTATTGTTCCCTTACATGATCCCAGCTTGCAGCCCAAACAAGCTAAAGGAGCAAACAGACGTCCATATATCGAAAGATAAATTCACCGAAAACAAGTGATAGAAAAGATTTTACATTATTTCAAAAGAGAACGAAAATGGTAAGGCAAAGGTGCAAATTCTAGAGTAGTCTATTTTTCAAATGAAGGTCTCTAAAGTGTGGTGATGGTCTCGTAAGTGTGATATGTCACTAAAAGAACGATTTCTTACTCTAGGTCCTAAGAGTTTCACCTAGATAAAGATAAGAGGTAATTAAAATAAGCAGAGAGAGTAAAGCGTCTCTGAGAAAGGGTTCCAAGAGTTGGGTTTAATCCATGACCCTTGTTTTTCGATTTCCAAGTCTTTCTCTGTCACCCCTTTCTACCCTTGGTTTTTCCTTCTTAAAAAAACCAAACATATTTCCAGGTTTCCCACAGAGGGAGAAGAGATTACGTCTTAGCTTTGGAAGATGGAAAACAGATCTTAAAAGGTAAGCCAGTCCTCATAACTCATCACTCTCCGACTAAACAAAGTTATGCGTAGGCTGATCCTGACTCTCATAGGTTTCTTAACAATTTTCTAAGGATTGAGGCTTGCTCGAAGGAAGGCCCCTGGAAGTAATCTTTCCCATTTTCCCTGTGGGCTAAGGTGCTTTGAAAGTTAAGAGAAGGTTGGTCCGAGGTAATCAAAGCAAGTTGACAGACCTTCACTACAAATTTTACACAGATATCATCCCTGGTATACTTGGTACAACTAATTTCCCCCACTTCGTGTTCAAAAAGTAAAATATAAGACAGATGGTGAAATGAAATTCATATTTTATTTCCCCCATCTAGTCCAAGAAGATGATGAAAGGAAATTCATAAATTATTGCCCTCATCTCAGCATTTAAATGCATAATTATGATTCGAAGTGGTGAAAGGAAATTCAGTAAAAAGGGACAGATAACTTCACTAGGGTACTGAACAGGCTCGTTGGCAGTGAAGCAATATCTGAGGTATATGTAAGGCTTTCATACTTAAATTTCACTCTACTCTGGTTACTAGCCTTTTCGAAACCGGATCTGCATCCCAAGTTCAGACAAGGCTCCCCGATTAAAAGCATGAAATTTACTTCATTTGATGCAAGCCAAAAGTCGTAAGATCTGTTGGATTTCCTAGGATTGTTTTGATCATCTTAAAGTAGACCTAAATTCAGTAGCGAGGAGAAGATCATGAATGGGGCTGCAGTTGAATTTACAACGTTGGGAGTTTTGAAAAGCTTTTCAAAAGTAAAGACGAAATATCTTTTTCCCTCTGTATCCCCTTCCTAACCAAGTTTCGCAGAAAGAAGCCTTTGACTCCATTTACCCAATAAAGGCACTAAGTCTACTCATTCTCCTCGTCCCACAAGGAGACGAGGTCCCCAATTGGAGCCTATGTTGAAACAGTTTTTAAATTTTTTATCTCTAAGACTAAAACTTTCCTTTTTCGGGTTTCGGATTTTCATAAAGCATAACCCTCGCTATCATTTCCAAAATCCTGGTACCGAAATCCTGACAAGCTTTATTCTTTAAATAATCAACGGAAAAAAACAAAAGTGTTTTAAAAGTCCCAACGCGCATTCTGTAAAGTTATTTTTAATCACGGTAATTTAAACCCTAAAGGAGTTGATTAGAAATTTTTAAACCTTTCAGGATTCGGGTCTACTCAAAACCACATGTTTTCCATACATATTGAATCATGAAATCCCGATCCTTGATTTCCCAAAAGAATGGAAGTTAGTTTTTAATCTTGATTAATTAATTTACTAATACAATAGTTAAGGCCTAAACCTAATCTTATCGTGATTTCACAATTTTGGGAATCGGGGTTTAGCGATGACATACCTCATGTATCCACGATCCCTGAAACACGAAGTCTCGAACCATAATCAACGTTTAAACTGAACTAACTCTATTTTAAAAACACGATTAACGGTAATTAAAATTCTTAGGTATTTTCTTATTTTCGGTACCGTTGAATGAAGTCTTTCGAATTTTGAATCTGGGATTGCTAAAATATGGCTACATTAATAAATAGATAACTGATAAATGTTGCAACACTAATGCGTATCTCATAAATATTTTTTGCATTAAATGTAATTAATTACAAGGTAGTTGCGTCAGTGTTTTCGTCATAAAATGAGTTTAAGGCAAATTAAAGGTTTGTGTTCGAAAACCTATGCTTGTTCTGTCTTTCAAAGGTAATTCGCAATCGACCAAGCTCATACGCTTCTTTTATGTGATAGGTTTTCCATCTAACATAAAGCTATGGCGCCAAAGAAAGAAGCGAAGAAGAGTGAAGATACAGAGGAGATGCGTAACCCAAAAGGAGATATCATATCGGACACCATGCCACATGCCATCGACTCAATTAAATCCTAGAGAGAAATCTATGAACTCTTGGACTACGAAATCAAAAATTCTCCTGCTGATTCCGAGAATCACCTTCGGGATATAGCAGAATCGGAGCTTCATAAGATCACAACACGCCCTCGGCTCATGGCATACAATGACATGATCAATTGGGCCTTGGAGAAGGTTGATATCCCGACAAGAAGAATTTTAAATGATCAAGCGGTCATTGTTGGCTCATTCAGGTCAGAGCATATACAAGTAATGTACAAACTCTCACCAAATCCTAAGTAAATATATAATGCCGAATTTACAGCTGCGTTTCAAAGGAAATAATGTACTCAGGTGGACCAAACATATCCTGATTTTATTAAAGGATGGTGGAGATGTCCATCAAAATTTAGGGCCGATACCCATGGAATTTATGCCACAACATCTTTGAATGAGTACATGGTCTATGTAGCCATTATGTTGTGTAGACTCTTTAGGAAAAAGAATCCCTACCATTTCCCTGCAGAATGGGTGCCCCTTTTAGAAGAAGCATCATAAGGATACACTTTTAACTGGAGCAAGATTTTGTCTGATAACCTAGCCCAAGAGATTTCAAATTACAGAGTTGCAAGATCTAAAGGTCAGCCAGTGGCCTTTTACATGTCGGCGTACATCATGGACATGATCTGCTTTGTGACTCCATTTCCCCTAATGAATTGGAGTTGGAACATAACCTACCCTGAACCCATTCACGAGTATCACTCTGTGCTATGGGAAGAGAATGCTAAGAATGTGTTTTACGAAATTTGTCATTTCATAGTAATTCCAATGCATAAAATGTTTTATGGTTGTAAACCCCCTCGCATTTCTGAGACAGTCTCAGAAAACCTCAAAGCAATAGCCGGTTGGTTCATTGATGAAAACTTCTCTTACATTAGGGTTTATAGGTGCTCAATCCCCCCTCATGCGCTTCCAAAATTCCTCCCGGACATACTGGTGTGTAGAGAGGTAGCGCACCAAATAGTAAAAGGTGGTATTGGAATAGAGCTAAAGGCAGCTCAAAAGAAGTCCTGGCCAATCGTCCCTGTACATATTGGGAAATTTTCATTGCAAAACCTAGGCCATTCTAAAGTGGAAGCCGAAGCACTAGAAGAAGTTAAACTGGTAAATATCGAACATAAAAAACATGACCCTTATCAACTAGTGAACAAACATTTGATGCACTGCAATATGAAAGCTTATGAACATGAAAATTTTGTTTATGATGATATATTCAAAGAGGTTAAAGCCTATGAGGAGGTATTGAACGGGGTATGGGTCTTATCACCCGACTCACATACTGGTTTCATGTCCTTCCAAAGTCACAGGTGAAGTTGTTTGCCAAAGATTTTGCAGGGTGAATCCACGACCCCCCTCCAGAGCAGGAAGGGCCTCCCCCAGGTTTTGAAACAAAGTTACAGGATTGATCAGGGGATCAAATTTTGCTCAAAAATTCAAAGTGCTCAGAATCGCTTCAAAATTAATGAGAGTGTAGGCCTCGTCGTTGCAAACCCAACACAACTTGTTTCGTCTCAAACGGATGTCGGGAGCGAGAGATATTGCAATATGTTCATAAAGTCAAACAAGCAAAAAAAAAAGGGCGCTGACTGTACAGTCCGTACATGCTGACGTGGCAGGGTCGTACGACCGTATGATGACATGGCAGAGGTGACATGGAAAATTCTGGTTGGCAGACGTTGGATGAATCCTGTGTCGACACGTGGAAGTTTTTTGGTCAATGATTAGGTGCCACGTGACCCAGTCATGGGCTGCCACATGGCACCCCGATATTTGTTGTTGTTTTGTTTGTTAAAACATATTGGAGTCCGTGGGGTTCAACCCCTGGACCTCCCTACCAAATGGCACCTTCACAAAGTCCGTCCGACCAACGGACCACCACTTATGCCTTGTAATGTATACGAGGGTTTTTGTATTTGAATTAACATGTTTGTATATTTTGGTGGGGGGTCGGGCCGGGGCTTAGCCCCGACCCGTAGTCATATCATTTGTTATGTGACTGTATACATATATATCGCGTGGGTTTTTTTTGTTTTCAAATATAAAACCCGTGGTTCTATTGTATACCATGTGACCCTTTGCTATATGCGCATGGGGTTTTTAAAAAATGGTTTAAACGGTTTTAAAAATGACCCGGCATGTGTCGTTACCCCATTCGGTTGCAAATGGAGCTCTTTTTATCATAGCGCGAGGTCATATTATGACCCATATGCCCAAGGTGCTAGGTGGTTAGGGGTTGGCGTGCCCATAACCATCCTACAGTTTGCACCATTGGCGTGGTTGCGCCAGTGCTGGGTTTTTATGCTATATATTGCGTGTGTGTCAGGTTCATTCAAGAAGGGTGTGTTTTGTAGATGCAGAGACAACAAGCTTGAAGGGGGGACTTCCAGGAGGCCTAACTTCTTCATTTTTCGACCGATTGAGGTGCCGAAAAAGCCTAGCTAGGGGTTTTTGGACGCTTTGAAGCCATTGGAGCAATCGGTTTGTCAATTTGAGCATTGTAAGATATTTTTTTGAGCACTTTGAGCAATTAATAATAAATGATCCATTGGAAGCTGGACCAAGAGATGTGGCCCAAGAGAGGGGTGAACTCATTTATCAATTGTTGTGTTTTATGTGCTTATGTTCAATGATTATGTTGTTGTCTATGTGTATTTTGCATGAGTAATCCCTTACTTTATGTGTTGCAAAGTTGATCCATTTGATTTTAACACATAACATTTACTTGCAATAATTTCAAGATTTTCAAGTCTTCTTCATTTTTAGATCAAGTTGGTATCAGAGCACTGGTTTTTGAAGACTTGATTGTTTGCAAGTTTT
>ML787205.1:445785-462048 GCA_009831015.1 Picea engelmannii | reverse complement strand
AATGTATCATATATGAATGCATCCAATATATATATATATATATATATATATATATATATATATATATATATATATCATAAGAATGTAAAAATAAGCATCATAATATCAACATCACATCAAGAACACAGTACACCAGTATTTACGTGGAAACCCAAATGGGAGAAAATCGTGGAATGATTTCTTATATATATCAAGAATTAATTCATAGGAAGCACCAACTTCCAAATTCACCAGCTGTAACTGGAAGGAGGCCCCAACCCCCTATTCTCATGCTCCAACCTGAAGGAAGTTACAACTCCCTGAATTCTCTGGCTCCACCCAGAAGGAGGCTACAACCCCCTGGGTTCTCCAGCTCCAACTGAAAGGTGGCTACAACCACCTAGTTCTTAGGCTCCAACCTGAAGGAAGCTCCAACTCCCTAATTCTCTATCTCCAACCGGAAGGAGGATACAACCCCCTTTCCTTACCCTGTGTTATTGGATCAATTGGTAAATGCAGACACAAACATATCTCCCTAGTTTCACCCCGAAACTAGAAAAAAACAAGATAGAATATAAAACTTTCCCTAAGTTTTAATTACCAAGCATACTATCTAACAAGAGATAAATGACATACCTTTTAAATTTTGTTTGTCCTCACTAGTGTCATCCTCGCTCTATTCCAAGGATTATGGGACGTTGAACCTATAAAAAAAAACCAATCCAATGAAGTGAAAGCAACAACGTATACTCAACAAAACCTATGTATGTGATCAAGGAGTCATACAATAAAATAAAACCAATTTTATGGGAAAGAAATATATCACTATATTAAAGATATGAAAAGGAGAATACAACCAATGACTTGATGTTGTAAGGTCCATTCCAACAGTTCCTTGCTTCCCACACACTTCTTCTTCCTAGATTCTGAGACTGTAGATTTAAAAATCACTCACAATCTATCTTGACAAAGCAAAGCTCAAAGCCAACATAGGCCCAAAAAATCCAAGCTACAAAAATTACTCAAACCCAATCAAGCTAATTTTCCAAATGAGAAATCCTTTCCTTTTATAAGATGAAAAGGATAGGGTGAATAGGTTAGGATGATCCCATGATATCAGGGCCGCGACTCAGATCCAAACCAATCAAAGGCCACCTCACCCTCAAAGCTTCTATTCTAGAACTTTTGAGAAATTCCTCTTTTTCCTTCGTACAAAAATTGTCGCACCCTTAACATTGAGAAAACTGCGACGACATCACAGGCCACTATGGTGCAACCTACAACAATCCTAGATCGTCGCACCCTTAACACTAAGAAAGGTGCGACGGTCCCTTTTTATAAGGTTTTTGACAAAGGAAAAGTATAATTTTCATATTTCTGGGAAAATTCATCTTCATCCTTCTTCGGGGATTAAGGCCATTGATCCTTTTTAAGACAAAGGATAGGTTTACATCATTAAAAATCATAGGGGTGACGAAAATAATGTGTAACAGTGAGCCCCCCAAAGTATGAAGTTAGAACAAAGTGATAGATTAAATACTTTGTCGAGTGTGTGTAGGGAACAAGGAACACGTCAAACCTACCAACAAACAAGGAAATAATATATCATCACTGAGGTAGGCATTCCCATACTCATAATACAAATGAATCAAAGCATAAATTCCAACATTCAAAGATCCATGTCAATAAATACAGGTCATGGCCACCAAACATACACTTGTGGATCCATGTCATTATGACTCAAATCTAGACATAGCCACCAAAAATACAATGTGGATCTATGTGCTAAGGACTCAAATTTGAACATATCCACAAGACATACACTGTGAATCTATGCAACAATACAATATGAATACACTCCAATGCAACTTGAATTTGTCAGAAATGATCCAGGGTCTTCTTCTCCATCACTCTATAGTACGAATCTAACCATGCAAATACATGTGTTGAAGTTGAGCATGGTAGAAACCACTTGATTACTGGTCATTAGTGAATACCGTTAACAAGTGCAAGGGAAATCACCATTAATTTCAATGACTCCCAAGGTACTCTAGTACAATCCAATGAATGAGAATTAATGAGATGAAGTCGAACACTCGGAGAAATCTCCCGATCAAGGGTCAATAATGAAAACCCATTGTCGAAAGCAAGAAAACCTGACATTGAGGCATGCAAGTTCCAAGGTACTAATTAGTTTCTGAGTATAATTCATGGATAATGAGCTGAAGTCAATAGGAAAATACTTGTCGCGGGAGGGCCTTAATGTATCCCCCATCAATGACACAAAACGGGTAAAAATATTTGAAGTAGATCAGAGTAACAAGTGATTAAGGATTGACTCAGGGATGGCCAACGCAATAGAAGGATTAAGGAATACATAAATGGATGATGCAATAGAAGGATTTTTAGTTTGAACTTCTATTTGAACATATTGAAGACATGACAAATGTCTCGGAAACACTGACTCAACAATAGGGATCACAGACCAATTTGTAATCTTATAAAGGAGTATGATCAAGAGACGAGCAGATTTTCCAACCTAGACACAAAGCGAATGAAAGGGTGTCATGTTCAAAAGAGACACTTTCAAGAATATAGGTTTAGATACATTTCTTTCTTGATTCCCCCCCCACCATTTCTGGTGAGTACCTCTTTACTTTTATGCAAGCTTGAGGAGGATAGCATATGCATGTAGATGTAAGCTCATCCTTTGGATGAGTTCCTCGGAGTATTTTTAATGAACCCTAGGAAGGAGTGGTTCGGTCCCATATGGGCCTTTCGATGTTTGTTTTACGAGTCCAAAGAAAGTAAACTCGGTGGTCTTTCATATTTAGAGAGTCTGAAAAATACTTAAAGAAAACTCCAAAATGTCCTTTTTCATAAATTAGTCTGACGAAACCAAAAAAGAGATAAACTACCGCTCACCAAATGTTTTCTTCAAATAATTTAACGAGCATGAAAAGAAAAATATCACTCGACAATATTTTCATGTTTAGAGAGTCTGAAAAGAGTTTAAAGGGAAATCTAGGGGGTTCCTTTTTTGTATAACCTTTACGAGTCCAAAAAAGTGATAAAATTTTACTCGGTTACATTCTCATGTATTTATGAGCACGAGAAAGAACAAATACTAAGCTCGGGATTGTTTTCATTTTTACGCAAGATTAAAACAAAACAAAACTATGCTTGCGATAGATTTTATTTTTACACAAGCTTAAAACTAAACAAAACTATGCTTGGACCTAGTTTCATTTTTACACAAGCTCGAACCATATGAAACTATGCTTGAGGTAGGTGGTTTCATTTTTACACAAGCTTGAACCAGAGAAAACTATGCTTGCGACTATTCAACGCATAATCCAGGGATGGTTGGTACTTAGCCCCCAACTTAAGAAGCTAGCGGCTCAACTTCAGCAGGAAGTCCAGAGGCTGGAAGCATTGCCCCCCAAGCTTCGGTGCATCCAACGACACAGGAGGATGAATAGAAGATTCAAATTCCATACGTAAGAAATTACTTGACTCAATCAGAGAGGGGGGAAAATCTATTTCATTTTTTAATGAGGTTGTCACAGAGATGAAAAACTATCCTTGTAAGCTTTGTTTCATTTTTTAATGAGGTTTCCATAGAGACGAAAAACTATCCTTGTAGCTAGTTTCATTTTTTAACAAGATTGAAATTAGAAAACCATGCTCAAAGATTCTCTTCTTGATCACGGCTTCCAAGAGGACAATGATCTAGAAGGACACCATGTCAAGGGACAAAAATCAATCATGGCCTCCAAGAGATCTTCACTCGATGGAAGAAACACACTCTGGAAGGAACACATGTCGAGGGTCGTGATAGGGGTAAGGAGATCAAGCTCCAATATCCCTACCAAAGAGATGACCATGTCAACTACAGGATCCAAGTCATAAGAGATTGAGCTTACAGTGAGAGGCTCATATTTATCGACAGCTGAAGGCATGGGAGACAGTGCCACATAATTGACCTGTGGCAGGGGCGATACTGTCTGAACCGTTTAGGGAGGTCATTGGGTTGAAGGTCAAGTTAGGACCAACAAACGAAAGTTGATCAATAGTCACCACTCGTCCATCGTGTGGGAAAGATATCACATGAAAAAGAGTGGACACAATAGATTTCATGGCATAGACATAGTTTCCCTGAAGGAGTAAATCGAAATCCAAGGGGTCTTGGACTACCATGACATCAATAAAGACATTTTTCCCTCCCAAAGTTACGGGAAACTAAGGAAGGGCCCCTAAAGGTTGAATATTTCTTCTGTTAAAAGATAACAGATTATGGGTAACCGACACAAGCTGAGGATAACCGAAATATTTCCAAGCAATAGAGGACAAAATACTAATGGATGAACCATCGTCTGTAAGCGTCTGAGGAACGTTCTGAACACAAACATGTACTGTAATATTGAAAGGAATGTGAGAGGGAATATGAGGTCCAATTAGCACACCACAATAAAAAAGGATGGCCTCATTACTTGGAGGAGGTTCCATGGGAGAAGGAGGGATGCCTCCTAGCATGGTAGATTATGTATCAACGAGAAAAACATGGGAAGAATCAGGTTTACTCTCTAGAGGGAGAGTAGGATCGAATGATGACAAGATCAGATTAACCACTTGGGTTTCATTCTCCAAGAGGAGAATGGGGTCTACGGGTGGAAACGGATCGATCGCTTGAGTTTCACTCTCTAATGAGAGAGTGGGATCGACCGAGGATGAAATCAGATCGACCACTTGGTTAATTGGTACAACTAAGGACATGACCTGATTAACTACCTCATCAACTGGACTGGCTGATGAAGGGACCATATTGATCATTCCATCAACTACAGGTGGGTCGAGAGTAAGCTTGTGATAAGAAGCTAGAATTTGAGGCTGGGAAACAATCATGTCTTCCAGTAATTTCAAGGCTTCGTCCATATGAGGGAAAAGGTGAGTTTGATGACTCCCTCTACATAACATACATGGGAAATTGACTCTACTTTTATTCTTCCTAATGGTATCCTAACTAGTTGATGGGAGGTCATCAACATGTTGTTTAGAGGTTGACAACATGGGTTGGCGAGGGTGTGTCTACCATGCTTCTATAACCTTGGATAGACCAAGGAAATCCTTAAGAAGATGGCTACCCTTACAAATCCTGCAAGGGTACTTGGGATTACGTGTTTGGGTTGTCTTAGGAACATCAACACTCCGAGAATGATCATTAGTAACTGGTTGGTTTCCAACATGTCTAGCAGCGGTTGGAAGTTTGGACCCTTGTTTATTTTTCTTCTTCTTATTCTTCATTTTATTCTTCTTCTTATCCACCGAGTTACTAGATTCAGATATTTCACTCAGCGAAAAAGATGAAATGGAAGAATACCTTGCAAGTGGAGAAAGTGAATAAGATCTTACCGGTTAAAAAGGTGAAGGATCAACATGAGGTTGATGCTCCTGGGGGAAGTGCTTAAGACCGAAGCACTTGCTGCATTAGAGATTACCTGAGTGGAAAACAACCATATCAGTAATCCAATTGTGAGATATGGAAGGCTCAAAGTAGCAATGTGAGGAGGACCAATGTTTCCGTAAGAAGGAAAAAAAAAAATGTTCCCTTGGCAAAGGGGTTCTTTCATTGGTCGTTTCGAGAAATGACGCCATTAAAAACAGATCCAACATAGAGTCAGCTAGGGAAAACAAACAGCACATGCTAAAAATCTAGGAAGCAAACAAGCAAACAAAACCTTCTTACAATGAATGCACTAGTTGGTGATGAAATCCAACATCTTGGGAACAATGTAAGAAGGGGTTGAGATAGAGTGGGTGGAAAAGTTACATTGATGACCTGCTTAATGGACTTACACCCTGGTGGAAGCTCCCACACACAAAAGTGGGTATACCCTCCAAGGAGCCCAAGTGAGTTTGGCCAATGTCAATTACAGGTACCGTGAAGACTTTCCCCTCCACAGTCACCTTGTGTAAAAACCCTAAAGAGATAGGCTACTAAGGTTACCAATTACAACAATGATGTCTAGGGAAACATTCTACAGTCCAATCCACACACAAAGGAAGGGTATCTAAGCCTGAAATCAACTCGAGAAGTTCCCCACAGGATTTTCTTCTCAAGTGACCCCCAATAATACATGCAATTTCTACACTAAGACCAACAAAGCAGGGTGAGTAACTCTTCCAGTCCTAATGTGACCTCATGATTGGCCCTTATGTTAGAAGGGATTCCCAGTACAAAATGTAGCAAGTGGATTTAAACTCTCCCTATCACAAGATACTATGTTTGTTTGCAGCTTTGGAAAGTTATGTTTCATACCCATTCCAAATCCCTACACTCTAAGCTAATGTAGGTTTGCTACTAGAAAATATAAAAATGTCTAATCAATTTTTATAAGCGCTTTATTTTGAGGTTGTTGTTTACTCAAGAGAAAAAATGGCGTGAACTAAATAATGTTTTGAATGACTCTAAACAATGCAAAGAAATGAGAATGCAAATATTTCACTTCAATGAAAGCTATATTACGAGAAGGAGAAAACATTTATCATTCCCAGATGCACAATGTCCCAAAAATGTTATTAAACTCATCAATATTAATATCTTCAAGAAATGAGCCAAAGAGACTGTACACCAATACACGATTCTTGCCCCCCCCAAAAAAAATGCCAAAAAAACATGCAATTTTGCTACTTCAAATGAAAAGATGCCCCCAAACTAATGCAAAGCAAGAAATTAAAAATTTTGTTTCAAATATAGCTAAAAGAAATAGAAAATCTCTATAAAACAAAGCAACCCAAAAAAAATTTCTCTTTTAACATGAACTATTCAATAAAATAAAAAGAAGTTCTTTCACCAAACAATTCTAAAGAAAAAACAATGCTTGGTAATTGAAAGACACTCAAAGCAAGAGATCAAATCTTTCAAAAGAACACAAGCTAAAACAAAGCAAAGAAGGCTAAAATCATATTCAAATATTTTCAAGAAGACTATAACTAGACCTAACAAGTCACCCCAAACACTTATCACAGATCTGGGCAGGGAAAGCCATCAAAAACTAAAAAATTTCACAAAATCATCGCTGGCTACCAGCCAGCACAGTGCGACGATCCTAGATCATCGTGGGCCAAAGAATAGTACAGTGCGATGAGGTCGCAATGTGGATAATAGGCAGAGTGTGTTGATCCTAGATCATCACACTGTCTCTCAAAGCATGTTGTAACGATCCTAGGAACAATGGAAAAAATAAAAAGCATGAAGGTTTTCTAGTGAAATTAAATAGTCAGAGAGTCAATCTGGATCTCCGAGTGACTAAGAAAATAGAACCCAGGCAATCAAAGAAAGAAAGAAAGAAAAACTAGGAAAACAATTTGTTCCCCAATATGGTCACCAATTTTGTTATCAGATTAATCGGTAAATGCGGACACAAACAGATCTCCCTAGTTTCACCCCAAAACGAATATAAAACTTTCCCTAATTTTTAATTACCAAGCATACTATCTAACAAGAGATAAATGACATACCTTTTAAATGTCATTTTTCCTCGCTAGTACCATCCCCACTTCATTCCAAGGCTTACGGTATGTTGTACCTGTAAAAAAGAAACAAGCCAACGAAGTGAAAGAAACAACGTATACTCAGCAAAACCTATGTATGTGATCAAGGAGTCATACAATAAAATAATACCAATTTTATGGGAAAGAAATATATCACTGTATTAAATATATGAAAAGGAGAATACAACCAATGCCTTGATGTTGTAAGGTCCATTCCAATAGTTCCTTTCTTCCCACACACTTCTCCTTCCTGGATTCCGAGACTGTAGATTTGAAAATCACTCACAATCTATTTTGACAAAGGAAAGCTCAAAGACAACATAGGCCCAAAAAATCCAAGCTACAAAAATTACTCAAACCCAATCAAGATCATTTTCCAAATGAGAAATCCTATCCTTTTATAAGATGATAAGGATATGGTGAATAGTTTAGGATGATCCCATGATATCAAGGACGCGACTCAAATCCAAACTGATCGGAGGCCACCTCACCCTCGAAGCTTCTATTCTATAACTTTCGAGAAATTCCTCTTTTTCCTTCGTACGAAAATTGTCGCACCCTTAATACTGAGGAAAATGTGATGATGTCGCAGGCCACTGTGGTTCAGCCTATGACGATCCTAGATCGTCACACACTTAACACTAATCAAGGTGCGACGATCCCTTTTTCTAAGGCTTTTGACAAAGGAAAAGTATAATTTTCATCTTTCTGGGAAAATTCATCTTCATCCTTCTTTAGGGATTAAGGCCATTGATCCTTTTAAAGACAAAGGATAGGTTTACATAATTTACAGTCATAGGGGTGACGAAAGTAATGTGTAACACCCCATACTGTTTCACTAAAATATAAGTGTAGACCAATTGTCACTACCACAATCACTG
Organism: Picea engelmannii; assembly: GCA_009831015.1. NCBI lineage: Eukaryota > Viridiplantae > Streptophyta > Pinopsida > Pinales > Pinaceae > Picea > Picea engelmannii. Next base: position 453,634 of record ML787205.1, on the reverse strand, counting down.
CCACTTTCACTGCCACTGTCACATCAACTTGTAACCTGTCAACCTCTCACTGTACCCAATAACATGTACCAACCTTCTTCAAATATTTCCTATAGATCCACGACCTGTCTATGCTACAACACATTGATGTTTTTGGATCTCTTTACTGCAACTCGCGGATGTCAGCACCCCTCTTTTCTGCAACTCATGGACTACTACAAAACTCTCCTAGTTTCACTATTACTGTCACATCAACCTCTGTCACAACAATCTGACCAACCAAACACTGTCTCATCCATGAAACCAGATCCACTCTCATCTTCATGCAACTCATGCCAATATCACCAAGAGTATATCTCAAACCATATTCTCAAAAACACCAACACATGCCTCTACCAAGCATGTACCATGATCACCACATACCATCAACCATGTACCATACCATGTGCCAACCATGCACATCAACCATGTACATCAACACCATACCATGTACCAATATTGTACCATACCATGTATCAACCATGCACAATAACAAGTGTCTCAACCACATACCATATCATGCCATACACCATATGCCAATAAACCAATATATGAACCAACAATTTATCTCACCATGTAGACCTCAACCAATATGTACCATGCATCCAATGATGTGCCTCAAGTCATAAACCAAATCTCACAAACACATGCCTCAAGCATTCTCCTCAATATCACCAAGATGCAACGTCATAACACAATATATCAATCCTCAAGTATGCACCATAACATGTAACCAAACCATACACCAAGATAGCCAATGATGCTTCTAATCAATGTACCATAACATCACCAAGATGTACCATACCATCATGTATCATTACCATACCATAACCAAGCATGTAACCCTTAAGACTTACCTCTAATCTTGTAGCTAACCTAATATTCTGTAGCACAGACCTATAGCTTCCTCACTGACCTCAACAACCAATAACCAGTATCCTCCTTTCAACCTTTCACAAGAGTTTCATAGATACGCGCATTTCTCTTCTACAATCCATCGATATATTTGATTTCCTCTACTGCAACATGCATACATCCGTGCCCTGTTGACCTAAAACTCATGGATACCTCATAAACTAGGGTTACTCAAGCTTGCTGCAACCCTGAGACTTTCACCTTTAACCTTCCTTCGTAACCTCAAAACAATTCCGCTACAAACTTATCAAAAGATCTCAATACTAAACCATAACAAACACTAAATAGATATTCAATTGTAAGTGTATGTGTGTACTTATGAGAGGCTCCTTAAGGTGTTTATATATTTTTTCATAGTAACCTATATCCTTACTTTATGGATTTCTTTTTGCACCCACTTTACCCTTTGACTAAGACTTGTAACCATATAGGGGATTCTTGTCCACTCTTCAGGGCTTCCAGGGCTTCCAGCTTTACAATACCATATCACCCTAATAGTGAGGAACCACGTGGCGTACCACATATCACTGAAAATGGAACCACATGTACTATCCATATATTATAGTCTTACCAACAATTACATTGTCCTTCTTGTTCATATTCCTTAATAAACTTTGGGTCCCATAACCACACTTCTGGGGCTACATGTAGACTTCATCAAATGTACCCAACTAACTCATCATCAATCTCAATCATACAGATGTCAAACAACTATTCAACATCTTTGGACCTCTCCAAGGGTTGACATCAATCTCTAAGGGTTGACATCAATATCCAAGATCACTTTCCAAGGGTTGAAATCAATGAAAACCAATTGTCCAACAAGTCAGCCCCAAAATTAAAAGAGAAAAGTGGTTGCAACAAGAAGTTACAGGTTGGCCCTAAAGTTAAGTAAAGGATTTTTTTTATAAAGTATAAATACACATCATGAAGCCTCTCATTTATATACAAGCAAGTTCATTAAATATCTATCAAGTGAGCAAGTGATCTCGACTAATCTGAAGCAGTGAAGAAAGGGCGAAGATGAAGTCTTAGAGACACAAAGGAGAGCGAAGGGTTTCTGAGAAACCCTAATTTAGCTGACCCTCATAGATAAGGATTAGGGAATCTTGCGAGGCACCCCCGTAGTTTGACTAGTTCTCATCACATGAGGCACCACTAGTTGCATGTGTTAGTTCCGCGAGGCTGAGACATATTTCAGAAAGATGTTCATCCCTAGATGTTGAAGCTGATAAGGCCTGAATGCCTATGATATGATGAACCAGGTCTGTTACAAAATCAGAGGTATGTTTTTATATGTGTTTTTAGGTTCATGTATTGATACATGCTTGAGACATGTTTTGCATATTTGGGCATATGCTTTGGGCATATATTGGATGCATGGTATATTTTTGGTACATTGTTTGAGGCACATATATTTAGGCATATTGTTGGTATATATCTTGGACATATTGGCATTTATCTTTGTCACATGGTTAAGGTACATTTTGGGATACTTGGATACATGCTTTGAGGCATGTATTGGAAAATTGTTTGAGGTATATCATTGATGAGTTGGCATATGCTTGAAGGATATGGCTGGTTGCACATTTTGGATGTTTTGGAACATGTTTGAGATACATATGTTGGATGGTTTGTCACATGCTTAAGGCATACTTTTGGCATATGGTTTGAGGAGCATCTTGGATACTGGGCACATGGTTTGAGATGTACTTTGGTATATGTTTACATATCTTGGTACATGGTTGATGGATGTTATGGTACATATATTAAATAGTACATGGTTGTTGGATGTTATGGTACATGTTTTGGTACATGGTTGATGGATGTTATGGTACACATCTTAGCACATGATTGGTGATCTTGGTATATGATCTAAGCGAGTGGTTTCAACTTCCTTCAAGTTGGATCATGTAAATAGGGGGTTGGAGTCTCCTTCCAGTTGGTGTTGGAGAATTTAGAATTTGGTGCTTCTTATGAATGTAATATTTTGATATATAATAAAACATTTTGTAGTTTTCTCCCATTTGGGTTTCCACGTAAAATTATGGTGTACTAGGTATTTGTTGTTATGATGTGATGCATTGTTTATGGTTATATGCTTATGATATATTGAATGAAATCATAAGTAATAATTGATTGAAAAAATTGATGATTACATGTTCTTATTAAAAGTGGTAAAATTTGTTCAATATTGATTCGCGCCCCCTATCAGTATTGGTGAATATTCCAACAAGACACTCGTGGGTCTACTCCCAAAACAAGGTGAGTACCATGTCGTACCTGAGGCTGACAGTCTTTAGTTTTCCTAACCCTTCCCCCCATGCTTCCATTAAGGTGGGGAGTTGGTGGCTCAACTACCAGGCCTCTCTACATTAACTAATTTCTTTGGAAAAGGGGAAAATAGGGGATTTCATCAGAAAAACTATTTTTTATAGGTAAGGTAATTCCCCAAACCCCTCACCAGATTTCCTCTAGTGGTATCATGGCCATTATTTCAAGGATTCCCCCTTTAGTTAGCTTGCTATAAACTCTCATTAAACAAGAATGTAATATATTTTCTTTCAATCATAGTCTTTAGTTTATAACTTGTAATTACAGGATGGGGGGAAACGAGTTGTTACAAGGGGTGTAATATGTAAGGGGTTAGTGTGCAATGGGACACAATCTGTCTAGGGACAAAATCAGTGGGGCCAAGTACATGGGGATGTTAAGTGTATGAGAGAGTCATTCTAGTTATGAGGCAACGTATGCCTGATATGATATTGTTGAGGGGTTGAGGAGCTTTATGGGTTGATCATGATGTTAGGGGTATTAAGCACTAGGGGGTGTAGTGTCTAAGGGGTGGGAGGGGTTAGTATGAATTTGGGAGTATTGTTTTAGGTTCATAATGGTGGGGGAAAGTACATGGAAGGGGGTTATTATCTGAGGGGGTATTTGGAGTTATGGGGTAATGTGTCACAAGGGTTGTGTTGTCAAATGTTGAGGTGTCTCAAGGGTCAATTGTGGTGTGAGTAGCCTTAGGGGATAGGGGGTGTAGATAGTTATAATTATATATAAAATATACTTACAACATTATGATAGTACCTTTTATGTCATAAAATATGTTGTTATGTATGAAATTACCATTGACATGAATAATGGCATTCCCTTAATATGGTATTATAGAGATAAAAGTGTTATTGTCGCCAGATTTAGGGTTTTGAGTGGGAGGTTATAAAGTTAGATAGAAGAGGAGGTTTTTTCATTATTGGAGAAGAGTAGCCTTCTTAATCTTGTTTCTTACCAAGGAATGTAGAGGACCATACTTTTTGATCAATTTTATAGTATGTGTTATGCATATTTCATTATCATTTACAATTTTTCCATATTTGAATCCCCTGCCTTTTTTGTCTTTTATTTGATCCCCAAGAATATGATATCTCAACTATATGATCGAATTTTAATAGCACAAGTTATTTTTTTTAATGAGTAAAAGAACAAATTTTATGTTACCTAATAAAAAATGTTATGTCTTGGTGGGATAACTCGATTGATTTAGTGCTTTGAGCTTCATGTAGGAGGTCAAGGGGTCATTCCCCTAGGCTAGTTGCCTCTATTATGAGTCTCACACAATTCCCCTATTGGGTTATGCACCTATAATCAATGTTTATGATTTTATACTGGGTATCATTCACGAAATGCAGGGAAGTGCCCGGGGTATTCCTTGAAAAAAAAAATTAATTAGAAAAATTACATATGACAAAAATATATAGATTGATTTGTATCCTTGTCCAAGAATATCAAACATAGATGATATCCTAATATCCCTTATGTGTTACCATAATATTATAAACTTCTTTGTATAAATAAGGAGTTAGGATCATATTTCCAATACAGGGGTTGGGATATTAATTGATGGGAAAAATAGTTGGCCCTTATTTTTTTGTACTAATGGTATCCACGTGAAAGAGGAAATGAATAATATACTTCTATCCACTTGTAATGTAAATATTTTCATTTCAGTATCACAACATGATTGGGACATAAAATGTAACAAACAATAGTCGGTGATCCTCGACATCCTCCCCACCATTCAAACTGTATGTTCCTCATTCTAAAGGATTTGTTTCCACGTGAGATGTAGAATAGTTTCTTAGAACAAATTTTCCAATTCATGGAGAATATGTTCCAATCCCCCTTGAAATTGTACAAACTTAGATGGAAACATAGTATTGGGTTTGTGAGAATGTCTAATCCTAGGGTGTTATTTTCTTTCATCTTATCAATATCTTGTTGGTACTAAGGTTATTGATGTAAAGAATCCACCTTTAAAGTTGTCAAATGTTGATTTTGTAGCTTGACCATGCACTTTTATGTCTAGTATCACTAAGTTGGAGATGCTTTAATAAATCAAACTTCATAGGAATATGGAATTTTAGATTGATTGACACTCTAATTTTCCAATAGCCTATTTTTTTGTAAAAACAGTGATACATGTCAATGTAAAATGTCTACATGGAATCATATCCCTATTTCTCTATTTAATTATTTCTATAGTAACATTAATTGTGTGAAGGAATTTTTTTTTATTTTTTTTATTTTTTCAGGTTTTAAAAAACAAAGAACCATGTCTAATGATTCTAAGTATATATGCAATCCATCTCATATGAGAACATTGTTGGATTACTGAGAGGGGGGGTGAATCAGTAATAAAGAAATAAGATCCCTTTTAACCATATAATCCAAGTGTTATATCAATGAAGCATTATCATCCAATAACTACAGGGTAAATAAGCAATGAACAAATGAACAATCATACACATACACAGTACACCAATGTTTTACGTGGAAACCCAAATCGTGAGAAAACCACAGAATGATTTTTCTTATATGTCTTGAAGAATTACATTCATTGGAAGCACCAACTTCCTTTATTTTCTAGCTGCAACCGGAAGGAGGCTCCAACCCCCTAGTTTCTCAGGCTACAACCCGAGGGAAGCTCCAACTACCCAATTCTCTGGCTACAACCAGAAGGAGGCTACAACCCCCTATGTTCTCCGTCTACAACCGGAAGGTGGCTACAACCACCTATCCTTGCCTCGTCCTGCCACCCTAAAGTAGAAGTAGAATGATGGAACCACTGTCACACTATCACTATGAGATATACCACTGTAAACTTGTACCAATAAATCTGAACCATGCATCAACCTGTAATCAACCTGTACCATAAACAAGTGCATCAACCATGCATCAACCTGTAATCAACATGTACCATAAAAAAGTGCATCAACCATGCATCAACTTATACCTCAACCTATAATCAAATTGTACCTTAAACAAGTGCATCAACCATCCACCAACCTGTAATCAACCTGTACCATAAACAAGTGCATCAACCATGCACCAACATGTAATCAACATGTACCATAAACAAGTGCATCAACCATGCACCAACCTGTAATAAACCTGTACCAAAAAAAAGTGCATCAACCATGTACCGAGTATGTACCAATCATGTGTCAACTACTCATCAACTATGACTCATCAATATGTACCAACATCATCAACTATACACCCCATGTATGTGCGCCAATTCATCAACTACTTGTCTCAACCATGTACTCAACATGTACCACAACCAAAATCCCTCATCAATTTCATAGTCCAAATCTGATTTGTAGCTCTATAATATACCTGGTGTATATGATCACATTCCTTCAAACCTTCCTTAACTTTGAAAACAAGAGACTAGCATTTTCATCAAACTTTTCTTTAGTCTCACATGCCTAGTTTTGGATTAGTCAATAACTCTAAATTGAAGTAATCATAACTTTGAACCTGTAATGTATAAATATATGAAACTGATACACAATGTTTTTCAGTGTATTTAATGCAATTCCTCCAAGTTTCATTACTTGGAACATCTCAAAAAAGGAGTTATAGCAAAAATGGCATACCTTGCTGAATTCTGGATTATTCTAGAGAGCGACCTTGTAGAGTGTGCCCCGCACAAAATATTTGATGAATTGATATGAAACTATTAAAAAGCATACTTCATACTATACCCTAACCAACACATTTTGTCTCACTGAATTTGGATCTATTATGAAGAATTTATGACCTTTTTACCCGAAACACCTGATTTTGACTAGTTTCAAGACTCGCCACAAACCCTATTTTCCACGGAGTGTAAATCCCAAACTACAATGACCCACAAGCTGAATTTTTTACCATAGATACTTGGATATGTTGTCTCACTTTAATAACAATTTAAGTATCTGAATCATTATATAAAAAAGGTTATAGCGAAAATGGTGAGATGACCTATAAATAACATACCTTAGAAAGCACCATCAAAAGAATTTATCATTCCTTGCATTTTGGCCTTCTTTTCTTCACTTTCCTCAGAATTTCGGCTGAGATATCATTTGGTTACCTCAGACACCTATAGATATTCAATATTCTCAAGTGGGATTCAAATGAGAGAGCCTTTTCTCTTATTTATACTCTCCAAGTAGCTTCCTTAAAAACATCTTCTAGGTCACTTGGCCCACTTTCCTTATTTTAGGGTTGGGTCCACTGCTAATTTCTCCATTAAATTTATTATTGAAATTATTTATTTTGTATTCACTTTGAATTATAATACACTCATCACTTCACTTTATTATTTACCTTTTAAAATCTCTTAAACCACTTTGATTACTTTGACCTTTTGGGGCTTCTAAATGACATATGAGGGTCCTCCAACTTCGTAAGGCCATAACTCTCAAACCGTGAGGACTTATGTGACATTCTACATACCACCATAAATGGCATGACATGTACTATCCATATAGAATATTATTATCTAAAAATATATCATAACTCATACCGTTACCCATCAAACAAACTTGGGTCCATTACCCAAACCTGGGGTCTCCAACTTCTCATGGCC
>ML787205.1:425564-436353 GCA_009831015.1 Picea engelmannii | reverse complement strand
CCTTTATGTTGATGACCTTATCCTTACTGGTAGTGACTCAAAACTTTTAAACCATGTGAAAACTAGCCTTAAGAAGAAATTTGAAATGACAGACTTAGGTTTTTTGCACTACTTCCTTGGCCTCCAAGTTTTGCAAACCAATGAAGGAATTTGTCTTTCCCAGTCTAAGTATGCTTGTGACCTTATTCATCACTTTCACATGGACGATTATAAACGAACCGCTTCTCCCTTCCAGTCTGGAGTCAAAATTATTGCCACTTGTACTTCTCTCGAAGTTGATGCCACCATGTACCGTCAGTTAGTTGGTAGCCTCTTATACTTGACTCATACCCATTCTGATCTTTCCTTTGATATTGGTCTTATTGCCCAGTATATGAAAACACCCCATGAAAGCCATTGGAAAGAAGCTAAAAGGATACTTTGATATGTCTGTGGTATAGTTCAGTTCGGGATACATTACAGTTTAGGGGGGACTCCTTTATTGGTTGGTTTCACTGATTCAGATTGGACCGACGACCCTGATGATCGAAAGTCTACTGCAGGTTATATTTTTTGCCTTCGTTCAGGACCTGTCACATGGGCCTGTAAGAAACAATAGGCTATTTCAATTTCTTCAGTAGAAGTAGAGTATCAAGCAGCGGTAAATGCAAGGTCAGGAAGCCTTGTGTCTTCGACAGATCCTTTCGGAGTTTGGATTCCAGCAGCAACATCCGACCAACCTTTGGTGCAACAATCAGAGTGTCATCAAGATCGCCAAAGACCCAATTCAACATCATCATAGAAAACACATCGAGCTCCACATGCACTTCATCAGAAAGCTCATTCATGATAAAGTTATTGACGTGCTCTTTTGTCCTACAAAAGATCAAGTTGCAGACATTTTCACAAAGTCTCTTACAGAAGCGAAGTTTTCCAAACTTCAATCTATGTTAGGAGTTCAAGAAGTTGTCATTAAGGGGGGATAGGCTATAATTCCTCCTTCCTTCTCCCTATGTGTCACTATTGTAAATCCTTCAATCCTATCCCAATTTGTTCTTAAGGGGGGATGTTAGGATATTTATACACTTAGGAGTTAGTTAAGATCTACTTGGTCTAATGTGTCGTTAGGTAAAAGAGTGTTTCTTAGTGTGTTTCTTTAGTATGCATTAGTATGCATTTGAAGTTAGTAAATTCAATGGTCACGATATATTCCTGACATAGAGTGATCCGACAATTCATACTCTCCTCGATCTTAATGCCCATTGATCCATGGCTTAACACCCGATTGGTCCATGATCTCTATTTAAAGAGAATGGACGGTCATTTGCTGATGATCGATTGTGAGAAACTCTCTTGTAAAATATCTCTGTAATATTTTTATTTGCATTAATAAACTGCTCCAAGTGGCCACATTGGTTGGGGCCATGGATGTTTCCCCATAGGGGTTTTACCACGTGAAAACATCGATGTGTTGATATTTGATTTAGTTATGTGAGTGGTTACTGAAGGTGTTCATCCTCTGTTGGAATACCTGTGTTGTCGAACAATATGTAAAAAATGATAGAAGGTTGCATCTATGCACTTGGTTATATAGAGATCAAATTTGGAATGGAAAGAATATAGAGCATCATTGTAAAAGAAATCAATTTTGTTTTCATTCAAATTTATGATAGTCCAAAAATAACTACCTAACATATTGTATACACCTGTTTTCTTCATGTAAACACCCTCTTGATGCGAGTGATGAAGATATGGATGCAATAGATTAGGGTGAACTTAAGAAATTTAGATGTCCAATTGTTTTCTTTACTAAGGCCTACCATCCCTCTAGATTGTTGTGAAGACAAAAACAAAACCTCAAGAAAATATTGGGTAAGGAGAGATATATGGATTTTATAAAACAAACATCTAAGGATCCACCACCACCTAATGATGAACAAGAACCAATGGTTGTGAATGAAGATGAGGGTATCAACTATATGATTACACATTTCATGGGAATGTCAACAATGTCAACAATGATTTTGGATATTATGATAGAGATGGAGAAGATGATGATGATGATATTTGTATGGAAGAACATGATCAAAATTATTGGTATATGTAATGGTTATCAATTAGGTTTGATTTGTAAATGCAAGACTTAGAACCCTCACAACTATTGGAATGCAAAGAGGAGGGGTGAATCCATATGAGCACAATAATTACTTTTAATCACAATATAAAAGCTCCAATAATTATCATGAGCATTGAAAACACCATAAATCAATGCATAGACATCACATAAACACAATACAGCAAAATTTTACGTGGAAACTTAATGCAGGAGAAAACCACATAATGCTTTGATTATTTATCAAAGAGTACATTCATTGGAAGCACCAACTTCCTAATTCTCTAGCTACAACTAGAAGGAGGATCCAACCACCTATTTATAGGCTACAACTTGAAGGAAGATCCAACTCCCTAATTTACCAGCTCCAACCAAAAGGAGGCTACAACCCCCTTTCCTTACCCCATCCAACCACCCTAAAATATAAATGTAGACCAATATATCACTACCTTTGTCACCGATAACCTATTGGTGTTGTTGTTTATGATACTTCTATTGCTGCTACTAATATCGATATCTCATCAATACTGCAACCACACATACCTCATACCAAGATTCACAAGAGATTTATCCATATCAAATGCTTATGAATCACTAAGACATATATGTTCCTGATTTCTTCAGAATATTCACTCTAACACACACAAGAAGACATACCTTCAATCATGTAGTTGACCTGAGTTTTATATCCCCGATCTTCACAAATTTTCCTCTTAGGTTTGCGACCCTATACATCGTCTACTCGCGGGTATCCACACTTTTCCTCACTGTATCCTAAAGATGTACGTGTTTTTCCTCATGAAAGTCGTGGATTTACTCAAAGAATCTCTATCTGAGACTTCTTCTCCATACTCTCGGCTCATGAAAACTTCTTACTTCACTGGAATTGTTTGTCTTCGACTCACTGACTTAGATCTCCAACCTGTGTTCTCATAAGTAATTCATAGAAGTGATCTCCAAATGAATCTTTTATGTGTTTTAATGAGGATCTCATGCAACTTACATGCAACTTGTTAACTTCTAATGAGGATCTCATGCAATTGACATGCACATGCAACTGACATGAAACTTGTTAACTTCTATTTATATCTAATTTAATTCAACATGCAACTTGTTGACCTCTTGTTCAAGGGTTGAAATCAATGACAACCAATCTAATGACAATTAATCTCTCAACAATTATTCTTTCGACAATTAATTAATACTTCAACAATTATTCTTTCGACAATGATTTAATCTTTCAACAATATCCCCCCTTTGGCATTGATGGAAACACTTAGACACCACACTTCTCTTGCTCATGTTGGGTCCCCCTATCTTCATGCATCTTATCTTCCTTTCCATGCCTCTGATTTTCTCTCCCCCTTTTTCATCAATGGAAAAGGATGACTTCTCATTGGGGTTGCTACCCCTATTTGTAAGCCTCTGATCTCTATTGATGTTTCTCTTCATGGTGCTTCCTCATGTAAATCTATGATAAAAAGCATTCAAAAATCATTCAAGTATTTCATCATTTTTGTTGCTCTCCCCCTGTCTTATTATGAAAACTTCCATGTAGATCACTATGGGGCTGAAATTGTTCCAAGTTTCTATCGAAGATACTTAAAAGTATCTCTCAAAATAGGTTTGATGAAGACATCTGCAATCTGTTATTTTGTACCAACATACTCTACCTTGATTTTCTTCTCTGTAACATGTTCCTGTAGAAAGTGAAACTTGATCAGAATGTGTTTCATCTTGGAATGCATCACTGGATTCCTAGAGATACTTATAGCATCGGTATTATCACAGAATATCAGAATAGGCTCATCATATTCCACGTGTATGTCCTCCAAATTTTGCTTCATCCAGAGAACCTATGTACATCATATTGTTGTTGCAATATACTCTACTTCTATTGTGGAAAACAACATTGAGGATTGTTTCTTTCTCAACCAGGATACCAGACAATCACCCAAGTAGAAGGTTGCTCCAATTTTACTTCTTCTATCATCAACACTTTCTACCCAATATGTATATGTGTATGCAACTATAGATAGATAATTTCCTTTTGGATACCATAATCCATAGTCTTTTGTTCCTTTGAGATATCTGAATATTCTCTTTACTTCCATAACATATGTTTCCTTCAGTATTGCTTGAAATATTTCTACTTGTCCAACTGCTTGCATCACATCTGGTCTTGATGGTGTCACAAAGAGTAAAATTCCAATCATCGATATGTAGAGTCTCTAATCTTCATCCTTGGATAGATCATCTTTTGTCAATTTGAAATTGGTCTGTATGGGAGTACTTACAAGCTTGCAATCTATCATTCCAAACTTCTTCAACATTTCTTTGATATACTTGGTATGGGAGATGAAAATACATGTATCTTGCTGACATATGAGGAGTCCCAAAAAGAAAGACAACTCACCAAGTAATGGCATTTCGAATTCATTTTGCATGTATTTAGAAAATTTCTCACTCATCTTGTCATCATCACTTCCAAAAATAATGTCATCAACATAAACTTCAATTATCAACATACTATCTTGATTTACCTTTATGTAGATATTGTTGTTTGCATTGCCTTTCCTGAACCATTGTTGTTGTAGATACCTATCCAATCTTAAATATCATGCTCTAGGGGCTTGTTTGAGTCCATAGAATGCAGTCTTCAATATGCAAACATAATATTCCTTTTCTGACAGTAGAAACCTTTATGGTTGTTCGATGTATATTTCTTCTTCTAGTTCTCCATTTAGGAAGGTTGATTTTTCATCCATCTGATATACTTTTATTTTCTTCGAACATGCATAAGCCAATATCAATTTGAATGCTTCCATTATGGCAACTGGGGAAAAAAATTCTTCAAAATCTATTCCTTCAGCCTGAGCATATCCCTTGATTACTAACCTTACTTTATTCATGGTTATTTGTCCATCCTCATTCAACCTGCTTTTTGAATACCCATTTTGTTCCCATCACATTATTATCCTTAGGCCTTGGAACAAGTTCTCAGGTTTCACTTTTCTCTATCTAATCTAGTTCTTCTTCCATAGCTTTGATCCAGTGTTCAACAATGTTGGCTTCTTCAAAGTTGTTGGGCTCAACTTTGGAAAACAATGCTAGTTGTCTTTGTTCTGGTGAGCACAATTTTCTTTAGGTTTCAACTCCTGCATCTTTATTCCCAATTATCTGTTCCGATGGATGATTTTTCTGCACTCACCGGTTAGGAGTTTTGGGAGATATTTGAATATTTTTATGGTCATCTTCCTCTTGATATGCTTTTGGTTTCTCTTCTTCTGTTGCTTCTTCTTCTTCTTCTATTTCTTCTTTCAAATCCTCTTCTCCTTCCCGCTCTATTGAGTCTTTGCTTCTCCTTTGGGCTTTCGTACACTTGTCTCGTCAATCTGTACATTGATGCTTTCCACTATTCTATTGAGTCTCATATTGAAACACTTATATGCATTTATTTTGCTTGAGTACCTGACAAATATGCCTTTGTTAACTCAAGAGTCAAATTTTCCAATCTTGACATCTTCTCTTTTGATATAGCACTTGCTTCCAAATACTTTAAAATGCTTCACATTTTTTGGTCTTACTTTCCATAGCTCGTAGGGAGTCTTATCATTGTTACTTCTGAGCATTCCTCTATTCAAGATATGAACTATTGTATGTACTTCATGTGCAAAGAATATCTCACCCAACTTGGAATCTTTCAACATGGTTCTGGCCATCTCCTGTACTATCATGTTCTTTCTTTCAACAACTCCATTTTTTTGAGGTGTCCTAGCTGTTGAGAATTCCTTTTATCCCATGTTTGCCACAAAAATCCATGAATTATTTCGATGTAAACTCTCCACAATTGTCTGATATCAAACATTTGATTTTCAATTTTGTCTTTGTTTCAACCATCTCTTTGTATATCTTGAAGTGTTCAAATGCCTTTGATTTCTTCCTGAGAAAGAAAATTGCAGTCATTCTTGTGCAGTATCAATCAATAGCATGAAGTGTTGTTCACCATTTAATCCCTTTGTTCTCGTTGGTCCACATAGATTAGTATGTACAATATCAAATGGTTTTGTCATTGAGTACTCCTTTGATTTAACTTGGTCCTGGTCTGTTTTTCTTGTAGACAATGCTTACATAGAGTATTTGATGGATTTGAAATTTTAGGAATTTCTTTTACTGCTTCCTTTCTACTGATTTTGACAAGATTGTCAAAGTGCATGTGACCCATTCTTATGTACCAGAGACAACTTTCATTTTCCTTTCCTAAAAACAACTTTATTTTCCAATTTCATTCAAAACATATATGTTGTTCGGAGTCCTTATCGTTGTTGCCACTAACTTTCCTCATCTTTCTGTTAGTATCGTTATTTTAAGGGTAGAGTTAGAGGTTTGTAAAGAGTTTGCAAATTCATTCCTTGGTCTTGGAAAGACCAATGCATTCCTAATTGAGTCATTGAGTGTGTGTGTGTTTTCAAAGAGTTGTGTCTCATGGGATGTTTCAAGGTCCTTGGGTCATTGATCAAATAAAATATAAAAGGTGTGTCAAAAAGAGTCAATTCATAAGTCTAGGTGGAATGTATTTTTGTTGATTTCATGGCACATTGACACATTTCATCAAAGGGTATTATGGACATATTTGATATCTTTCAAAGCGGTTTTGTACTTGGTATGCAAAAAATGTACACACGCTGCACAAACTCGTTGCACAAGTTCCTAGGCAGTACATAAACTATCATATCACTCCAAAACAGTGAAATTGCATTTAAAATCGTCTTTGCTCAGATTATGCATATCTCTCCCCTTCCATTTTTCATTGCAGACACCCTATGCCATCGATCAGACCTCTATAATCCAGCAAATTTCAAATAAATCACTCGCTACGCAAACTCTACATACCCACTACGCAACCTTCACACAGTACTTGCACGCTAAGCATCCCCTGTTCCTTTGTTTTTCGTTGTGCAAAGATTGAAGGGTTATATCATGTGTCTAAAAAGTATCTTGTACCTATTACCTATGATTTATTGCATTGTTGAGTCAATTTGACACATTTTTTGCAGCCCCTAACCTTGTTTTCTACTGTGTAAAGAACAATGTTAGAGTTTTGTCCTTTGAACCTCCTTTTCCTTACTAGTATCATTGTTTTAGCCTACATCTACAACATGGAAACTAAGGGAGGCTCAAGACCTAATCATTCAACTCAAGGAAAATAAAAGAGTATCAGAACTAAGGTTTGAGAGGAATTTTAAGGAGTGCGTACTAACCATCAAAGATGCTTGTGCAGCCCTCACAAATGCTTAATCAAAGCTAAGGAGAAATGCATTGTTGTTCAAGCAGGTGGGAAACTTGAAAAGGCAAAACTTGTCATTGAGAAAATCAAATAGGTCTCTCAAGAAAAATATGAAGGTGGATGATGAAGCTAGGGGGAAATTGTACCTACTTGTAGAGGTGGCTAAGATATAGGTTTCATATTCTCACAGTTTTTGTGTTTGATGAACTACTAATCAGTTTTGAGTTTTTGCTGGAAAACTGCATTGTACAGAACTTGCATAGTGGTCTCACGCTACAGAAGTGATGTAAGAACATAGAAGGATAATGGACAATGGGATGATTGGTGGATGATCTAACAACGATTTTTAACCTCCATTAGTGTTGCAGTGACCTACTAAATGAACTATATTGAATAAATCCACCACTCTGTGTAAATCTCACTACACAACTGATGTAGGTTGCAGTTACACAGGGTGTTACAACAACATGCTACACAAATGACAATTTTAGTTGTAAACTTCAAGATCATTTTCTGAGCAACTCGAGAGGATTTTGGAAAAAACCAAAGAGGTTTTTTTCAATCATGAACTAAATAAATAAACAATATCTATGTTTTTACAAAGGTGTCACAGTTTGGGATATTTGAATGAATCTTTATAGCTCATTTTTCCATATTTAAGCCTTTAATGTTTTCCTCTTTTAGTCATCATCTTTCGGCACATATTACGAGGAGATGGAGAAGAAGTTTTGAAAAAAAAATAGGTTTTTGTCAAGAACGGACTCAATAACAAAAACCTCTCTCATTTTTTACACAAGTATTATTATTTGGAAGATATTAAATGATATTTGAGGCATATTTTCCATAATTTCGCCAAGCCAGATTTGTTGACAAAGTTCTAGAATATTTTGAAATTCGACTTGATGGACCTCCAACTCAGAAAGTTTGATCCAAAATTGATATGGATATTGAATCTTGGATACTCTCCTATCATATCCCATTATTTTCTCTTCAGTTGGCACATTTTTAGTTGGTCAAAAATCAAACCCTAGATAGTAGGATATGAGTAGATTTTTGGCAAATATTATTTCCTAAGCTATTGTAACAACTCTCTATATTTGGAAAAAGATGGATTTCGACCTCTCTCCTCATTCAATATATATATATATATATATATATATTGAATGAGGAGAGAGGTCCAAAGGGTTGGCAGAAGCACAAAGGATATTTTGCATTGAACATTATATATATATATATATATATATATATATATATATAATGAGGAGAGAGGTCCAAAGGGTTGGCAGAAGCACAAAGGATATTTTTCATTGAACATTCTACATATTTTCTGAATTTGAATGAAAGACTAGTGAAGAAGTCCAAAACTTTTTCATACCAAAGATTCTAGTGGTAATGGCCTGAAGTTTGTGTTCCTTTCCATGTATGTTCTTCTTGTTTATTTATCTTTCATCTGTTGATACTTGTATGTTTAAATTGGATATAAAATGGTCTGAAATTCATCTGAAAATGATGCTTTTGACTCTAGCAATTTGAACATTGTAATTTCCTTCTTAACTCATCAGAATTCATCTTTAATGGTGCTCTGAATGTTGTTATGTGTTTCCCTCTTTCTTCCATTCTATAACAGGAAATTAAAAAACTAAAATATCATTACCTACCTAGCCTTTGCTTCCTTGAGAGTTCTACCTACCAACCATTGATTTCATTTGCTTTCAAAGAATTGATTCCATTTCCCAACAGTTTTCTTTCCTTATTGCCAACAAACCTTAAAAACCCATTCATATAATAAAATATCTAGCCTCTCATACTAAAAATAAAACATATCTTTAGAGACCAAGTGATGAGAGAGATCCCTCTTTGAACTCAAATGGCTAGTTTCAGTTCTAAGTGGTTATGTGGTTACCTTTGTGAGTTGCTTCCTCAGACTAGGAGATTTAATTAGTGCTTGTTAAGCCCTAATATTGGCTCATTACCCCTTAATTGGGGAATATTAAATTAGTAATGTTATTTTATTTATGTCGGATTTATTCCATTAGTTGTAATTATACCTCCTAGTCTCCTATATATACCAAGGAGACATTTTCATTTGGAATCATCTTGCACTTGAACATTTATGTGGGGTAAAAGCGGGTTTCCCCCTCGAAGAGGATTATTATCTGAAATTATCTCTTTTTCAAGGCGTTGAGTACTTATTCTGAGGTTTTCCTATGCTATATTGATATTTGGTTCTTAACATATGGTATCAGAGCTCAAGGTCTTGGGGTTTCGCTGCTACATCTGAGACACCTTGGAATTTTCGCTATAATTATTTTTCAACAACGTTTCAGAAGGAATGACTTGGAGGATATTTAGTAAACGGATCAAGGTACATTGGGTTACAATTTCAGCTCTTTATGCCTTACACTTTTGGAGATACATCCTATGCAAGATAGGGTTATGGAATCATCCTGAACTGAGTCATTGCTTAATTTTCACTATAAAAAAACTTCTGTAAATTTTCAGACCCTGAACTTTGGAGGATATTCAGAGAAATTAGTAAGGTATCTATGGTAAAAATTTCAACTTCTGGGTCATCTTACATTCGTATATACACCCTGTGGAAGATAGGGTATCTGACTAGTCTCAAGAAGGTGTTCCAAGTAAAACAGTTGTAAATTCTTCCTAGAGTACCCAAATTGAGTGAGACTAGTTTCATTGGATAGTGAACAGTCTGTAGTATTTCTGGTACTAGTTTCAGAATTTCATATCAATTATTTTGTGTGAGGCACACTATACAAGTGAGATCTCCTAGAAAAGACAAAAATCAGCAAGTTGTGGGGAAGTTACCATAAATTCCACTTGGGACATCCAATTTTGATCAGACCTATGGCATTGCAGAGAAGAAATATCAGAGAACTACATAAAAGAAAGTTCAAAATCAAGGTTCAAAAGTGATACTTGTCCAACATGCCACCCAAAAAGGGAACTTCTACACCAAATAAGCCTCCAGACAATCCTACTTGGACTCTTGATGAAGGTGAAGAAATGTGTAGGGACATAAATGATTTTCAAAATAAGATAGTAACAAAAGATGAACTACAAGAGATGGAATCTAAGTTGGAGGCAAAAATGGATTGTTTAAAAGAGGAGATCATGGAAGTATTGAAAAATTTCGAAACAGAGAAGACCCCTGAAAGTGAAAATGCATCCCATGAAATTCATGATGAGGACACAAGGAAGGTGAATCAAGAATGGAGAAACTCCAACTTTGGGTTGAAGACATCCCACGTTCCTAAGATCGATATGAGGAAGTTTGATGGCAAGGACCCAATCACATGGATACTTCAGATGGAGCAATTCTTTGATCTACATAATGTGTCACATACACAAAAGGTATGAATTGCTTCTTTATATTTAGAACCCAATCAATT
>ML787205.1:354773-390214 GCA_009831015.1 Picea engelmannii | reverse complement strand
TTCTCTATGAGATTCCCTTTTGAAGTAGGGTTTCTTCCTTCCTCCTTTTGTATGAGTAGCTAGGGATTGATCATCATCCCTTGCTAGTAGTGCTTCACGGTTGGCTACCCTTGTCTCTTCTTGGATGCATTCTTCCCATAGGCCTTCAAACTATAGCTTCTCCTTTCTGCCGCATACTGACTGGATGAAAGCATCCCAAGGTCTTGCGAGACCATTTAGGGTTGTTATTACGAATTCTTCTTCGTCGATGGTGTCTCCAATCTCTTTTAACTATTCTTTTATTTCTGAGATTCGAGAGAGATATTCTTGAATCATTTCTCCTTTCTGCATCTTGGTATTCTTCAATTGAGTTCTTAGATTCATCTTTCGATTGATGTTCTTTCCTTCATATAGTTTTCTTAGAGAATCAAACATTTCCTTTAGAATCTTCTTGGACGATACATACGGGATCTGGTGGTCTTTGATTGAATCTGCAATGATTCTTTGAGCCCTGATTGAGTCCTTCTGATGCTTCGCTTTCTCTATGGCATCTTCAAGTTCCTCCACTTCTTCTTTGATAAATTTTGCTAGGTCATTCTCTGCAAGGATCAGACCGATCCTATACTTCCAGGCACGGAAGTTGTATATGCCTTCTAGTTTCTCAACAAGATTTATTATTGCAGACATCTTGTACTTGAGGCTATGAAAATGACCAAAAATTGAAAATGCTTAAAATCAAATTTTGACCTTACCAGGAAGTGCGCTTGGCTGAGGCTAGTAGCCTGGTGTCCTTAGATCTGAGAAAATCCAATTTTTACCCCGTCAAATCTGATCTATGGATTTCTGGACTGGTGCTTTTGGTACTTCTGGTACTCTGGTACTTCTGGTACTCTTGGTACTTTTGTGAAACTAGGGTTTCACTTTTTGGGAGATCCAACCACTGAAAAGGTGTTCTCTAGGTGCCAAATTGATCCTGGGGGGAGGGTGCAACTTTTTAGGTGGTTAGGGAGCTAAAAGGATTCACTTTTGCAAAACCCTAATTTTGGGGTACGGTAACAGTGACATTTTTCCTCTTGCGAAATGTGATTCCTTCAGGTTGGCTCTGATACCATGTTAATGTTTATGCCATCATTATAGTTCTTTTCATTTCAATAGATAATAGCATCATAAGAACAAGATCACTGAGAAATACACATTCACAAGAGACACAACATTTATCCTGGGAAACCCTCTAGGGGAAGAAAACCGAGCAAAAACTTCCTTATCATAAATTGCTAATACAATGTTCAAGAGATAACTCAAAACCATACAGATAGTCCTCTCCAATAGATGCACCACTCTTCTTCTCCTCTCTCCAACTGGTAATTGCATCTTGCCTCATAAGAGAATGAGCAAGTGAGTTGTGTGATAAAGTGAGGCGCTAGCCTCCCTATATATACAAGACTGGCACATGTGAAAGGGTTTCACTAGCAGAGCTGACCTCTCACTCTGGGTGGTTAAACCCACCTTTAATTTAATTATGGGTCTCAATAATAATTGTTGGGGCCGACTTCTTATTCTACCTATTACAATTGTCCGATGACCAATCCGCAAAAGGGGATTTGGTCCTAATACAATTACCGACATGATTAATCCACAATGGGGATTAATCCTAATAATAAATTAACAATAAGAATAAGAATACTCTTCACAGTTACATTATTTCAACAATGAAAGCAATAGGATATGGAATGAAAGGTCCAGGCATTTAAATTTCAAATATATGCAACAACTTAGAAAGAAGGGATTGGTTGATGGTCTACTAGACATCCATTTCTCCAAAGGAATTTGTGAGGGATGTGTTCTTGGAAAACACCCTCAAGAGAAATTTGACAAAGGAAAGACTCAAAGAGATTCCTCTCCTTTAGATATGATCCATAGTGACCTCATGGGCCCTTTTCTGCATCCATCTATCAACAAAGCAAGGAACGTGCTCATATTTTTTTATGACTTCTCATGCTTCACATGGATTTTCTTTCTCAAGAAAAAATCAGAGATCTTTGAACACCTCAAAGATTTCAAAGCCCCGGTTAAGACATAGTCAGGAAAGAAAATCAAATTCCTTTGAACTGATAACGGGGGAGAGTATGTCAACCATGAGATCCTGAATCTTTTTCATGAGGGAGGGATTCAGTTGTAGCACACAGTTCCCTATACTCCACAACAAAACAAAGTTGCGGAGTGGAAAAAGAGATGGCATCTTGCATGCTACATGCAAAGTCACTTCCACAAAGATTATGAGCCGAAGCACTCAATTGTGAAACCTACATCCAAAACAGATCTCCCCATATATTTGTCAAGGATAAGACCCCCTATGACGCTTAGAGCGGCCTCAAACCGGAAGTGACCCACTTTCATATTTTTGGTTCACGTGCATGGGCCTAGATTCCCTCTGAAAAGAGAAAGGCACTTGATCCACAGAGCACATAGTGTATTTTTGTTGGATACCCTGATGGTGTGAAGGGATACAGTTTCATTGATATTTCCTCGGACCGGCTCATCATTGAGTGTAGTGTCCAATTCGAGGAAAGTGTCTCTCATGTACCTCAACAGCTGCATGCAGACACCTTTGTTCTTCCACCTGTCAGGGATGATGAGCATGCACATGCCGACTCTTCTTCAGACGAGATTTCTAATTCAGATGATCCAAAAATAGATTCAGTACAGTCAGATACAGATTCATAGCATCCAAATGCAGATGCAAAGCCAGAGCATAGGCCCAAGTGGAACCAAACTACTCTTCAAGATGCAGGGGATCTTGTTGGTGATCCAACTGATACTAGGAGGACTCAAACTAATTTCGAGGAGCCTCCTCTTGCACTCACTGCAACTGAACCGTTGCCACCCAGGAACCTTTTCTTGGTTTAGTCTTCACATCCACAGTCTTATGGCGAGGCTAATAGAAATCCCTTTTGGGAATCCGCCGTGCAGGAGGAGTACAACTCCCTCCTCGAGAACCAGACTTGGGATCTGGTTCCCCTTCATTCAGGAAGGAAACTTTTCAGGTGCAGATGAGTCTATAGGAACAAGAGCATAATGAATGGACATATTAGAAAATTCAAAGCCAGGCTTATTGCCAAAGGCTTTCAGCAAGTGCATGGCATTGACTATGATGAGACCTTCACTCCAGTAGCGATGATGGATTCCATACGTTTGGAACTTTCCATTTCGGAAACCAAGGGATGGGAAGTCCATCATATGGATGTGAAGAATGAATTTCTTCACGACGATCTCTCTGAGGAGATCTATATGGAGCATCCCTAGAGATTTATGCAGGATTCATCTTTGGTCTGTCGACTGAAGAAGTCTCTTTATGGCCTCAAGAAGGCTCCGAGGGCATGGAGGCCAAGATGGAATCCTACCTGCTGTCACGGAACTTTGTATGTTGTAAATCAGACCCAAATGTTTACATGCTCAAGATGACTGATTCACTTCTACTTTTAGTTCTATATGTGGATGATTTGGTGATCACCGGTTTCTCGACTTCAACGATTGTTGTATTAAAAATGATTCTACATGAAAGGTTCTTGATGACAGACATGGGTCTGCTACATTTCTTCCTTGGACTCAAGATCATCTAGGATGCATCAGACATCAAACTGTCTTAGGCCAAGTATGCATGAGATCTCCTTGAGAGATTTCACATGACAGACTACAAGTCTGCTCCGACTCCTTTCCTATCAGGAGTCAAACTTGAGGATGGTGGGGACACTCCATTAGTTGACAACACACTGTACAGAGAACTAGTGGGGATCTTTTTGTATCTCACACACTACAGACCAGACCTCTCCTATGCAGTTGGAGCAATCTCCAGGTTCATGCAGGAACCGCATGAGCTACATTGGAAAGATGAAAAGTGTATCCTTCGATACGTACAGGGAACCATCACCTTTTGGATTCACTATGCAGTAGAATCTACATTGGAACTCATCGGTTTCACTGATTCTGACTGGGTTGGCAATAGAATTGATCGCAAGTCCGCATCTGGTTACTCACTTGGTCTCGGTTTTGATCCTATTTGTTGGTCGAGCAAGAAGTAGGTTTTCATTTCTCTATATTTAGTCGAGGCAGAGTACAAAGGGGTAGTTAACATAACCATTCAGGCTATGTGGCTACAACATTTTATCACTGAGTTGGGAATTCAGTTTCATCAGTCGATCGTGATCTAGTGTGACAACTAGAGCACTATGAAGTTCCGCAGAGATCCAATTTAGAGGCATCAGATGAAGCACATTGATATCCACATGCACTACATTCGGGAATTAGTACACGAGGGTATCATTGACCTACAATTTTTTCCTTCAACAAAATAGCCTGTAGACATATTCACCAAGAGCTTCACTGAGCAGAAGTTCCATTCTTTGTGCAGTTGTCTTGGAGTGAAGGACACAGTTTCCTAGAAACTGCCGGTTCTTCTTTTTACATACATTGTAATTTGAGGGGGCGGGGGGTTCCAATGAGGTTTTCCCTCTTTTCTCGCTTCATTTCAATGTATTTTTTGTATTTAGGTAACTAACATGGCTTCGTTGTCAGGACCCATTCTTTATTTTCACCATAGTGATGTTCATGGGGGGTGTTGGAGTTACTTCACACACACCTATGATTTCTTTTTCCTAAGGTTTTTCCTATGTTTATTAGTCATTATTCAGTACCATATCTTTTAGGAAGAATATTCCTCTAGGGAGAATATTCTCTTCAGTTTTCACTTCAGTTTGATCAATTGAGTGGAGTCTAGATGCTACATTGGTATTGTCACCATGCAACATTAGGATCATCGACAGCTAATGCACATTGTCCTTGGGATCATCACCAGACTAGCGCATTACTCATGATTCCATGATCTCCTCCTCACTTCACTTTGTTTCAGTCAGTTAACTGAAGACTGATAGCTAACTCAGCTAGGTGGCAGTTCATTCCCGTAACTTCCCGAGAGACTAGACTAGGTGGCATTTAACTCCTGTAACTGTTGGTGTGCATCCAGATCACTCTAGACCACCACTATGGCGCATTGGCTTCTCCTCCAGTGCACATTGGTTGATTTATACAGAGTAATTCATGTGTAAATGATCTATTATTCATTCGGTTAATGAGAATTCTTCCATTCTTTCTCTCTTGCTTCTTCTTTCTCAATTTCTCTCTACAAATGTGTGTGTTATTTTCTAGCAAGATCTATTCTATGCAAGTTCAACACATTTACACAACAGAAGGATAAATCATAGAATTGTAATAAGAAACATCCTCACAAAAACAAGCAAAACAAGGGCCCCAAACCCTCTCAACTAGCTCCTACTCCCAACAGTGATAAAGGAACTAAATCAAAAGGCAAGGAGACTAAAAGACATTGTAATTTTTGTGGGTGGGATGGTTATTTGGAGTCTAAATGTTTCAAGAAGATGGAAGAATTAGAAGCAACAATGAAGAAGCACAACATAAACCTTGATTCTTCTTCTTCTAACTCTTTTTTTCATGGACATGCACTTTCTACTTTTGTTTTTCCCTTCAATGCAACATATACTTCTTCTAATGAGTGGATTATTGACTATGGAGAATCTTATCATATGAATTAGGATAAAGCCATATTTTTTCCTCTAAATGGATGTAACACCAATCCAATGTTTGTTGGTAATGAAAGATCTTTGTGTTGTAGGGCCTAGAACAATTTATCTAGATGATAACCATTTTAATGATGTATCATGTGTTCCAATTATTTCATACAACCTTCTATAAGTGTATCAAATCACTTGAATTGAAGGTAAAATAACAGAAATTTCACTCACCAAGTTATAATAAAAAAATTAAAAGATCCTAAGCATGTCCTAGCAACTTGTACAAATTTGATGATATTACCAGGTTGTACAAATTTGACAACTTTGGGTCATCATCTCTTCCATCAGTTATTATTTCTCATAGAAATGACTTTAAAAAAATGGCATGATCAATTTGGTCATCTAAACTATTTCTTATTTTAACAATTGTGTAATTAGAATATGGTGACTAGTCTTCCTCTCATTTCTTGTAGGAGTGTTTGTTTTGACCGTGTTCTCGACAAGAGTCATTGAGACAATTTTGAAAAATGTGTCTCTTGGCATGCCTCAACTACCTTGCAACTTGATCATAGTTATTTGTGTGGTTTTCTTCCTTCTACTTATTTCTCTAGGTTCAAGTACTTCTTAAATTTCATTGATGACTTCTCCATATGCACTTGAGTTTATTTCTTAAAACTTAAGAGTGAAGTTTTTGACATGTTCTTGGCCTACAAGGGCCTTGTGAAAAAACAATATGGAGATCAACTTCATAAGTTAAGAAAAACTAATGGAGGTGAATATGTTAACAACAAATTTACAAATCACCACACTGCACATGGCATTCATACCCAACATACTATTCCATATACACCACAACAAAATGGTGTTGCTAAGAGAAAGAATCACACATTAAAATAAATGTCAAATTGTATGATTGATCTAATGGATTAAGTCATTTTTTGGAGGAAACCATTAATTGTTCCAATTACAAGTTAATTTCCCTCCCACAAAGACTTTAAAAGATGACATAGGAAGTCCACGAGGTGTAGGACAATCGGTGACAGAGTGTGTTGTTAGTCCTGCAGGTCACAGACAAACTAGTAAAAAATAAATATGGCATAGGAATAAGCATGGAGTAAAATTAAAACAGATGTAAGCCACTTTTCTATGTTTAGTAGTGAAGTATGGCCTCACTTCTTCAATATTATTCCATGAAATCATGATTATGAGATATATTAAGTTAGATGAAGATATATTGGTTTGTGAGCCTAATTAGGTATTTGTGCCATCTTCGACCTACAATCCATATTTAGAAATTGTACCATCTTATATTCCCACCTTTTCTACTTGTGCTCCTATTTTAGTTTCTTCTTCATGTGATGACAATGAGGATGAAAATCCACCTCCACCTGCTCACCTTCCTCCAATTGGGTTTGTTAAACATGAACATACACTAGCTCCATAACTTCCTATATGAATTCATACAACATGAGAAGCAACTAGTGATCTTTACGACAATCATCGTGTCAACATTGTACACATTCATAGTTCCAGTGAGCCTACTCTCTTTTGGATCAAGTTTCAAAAATTCACAATCCAAAAACATTTGCAGAAGCTTCTAGCCATCTAGATCAGGACACAACAATGAATGAAGAATATTTTTCCTTAATGGAAAATGATACTTGGGATCGTGTACCTCTTATAAAAGGAAGGAAACTTGTTACATGTAAATGGATGTATAGAACTAAGTATGCACTAGATGGAAGTGTTGAAAGACATAAGGCTAGATTAGTTTCCAAAGGATTTTCTCAAGTTGAAGGAGTCAACTATAATGAAACCTTTTCCCCTATAGCCAAAATGAATTCCATCCACCTTGTTTCGTCACATAAATTGGAGGTCCATCAAATGGATGTTAAAATCCGCCTTCTTGCATGGATATTTCCAATAATAAATTTACATTGAAAAACCTCCTAGAGTCTTGTTTGTCACCTTGATAAATCTCTCTATGGCCTTAAGAAAGCTCCTTGGGATTGGTATACTAAAATGTGATGAAAAGAAGTATTCATGAGATAATGATAGGTTATATTGATGCAGTGATCCCAAGGGGTTAGCTCAATCAGTTGTTTCCATTGTTGGTGGGAATTTGGCCAATTTCATGTCAATAGGTGCTCGATTACAATTATTCTGGGCGAGGTTCTCTAGTCTACATCGATGGTAGACTAGGGATGGCATCCATGAATGTGGGGAAACATCCCTTGGGTTTCCCCATGAAATTTTCCTTAGGAAAAAAAGTTATTATGTAGTGAACAACATTGATGTTAATAATGTAAATTACATAGAACTTTTATAAATAGATTGATATATAAATACAAATAGAAAATGAACCATGAAAAACAAACTAAAATTGTAAGAAGAGAAGGAGCAACAAGAAAGGAACAAACACACAACTATGAGGACTTACCATAGAGAAAACAACAACATAGATTAGAGACCAAGAAAGATATTCCTTGATGATGACCACTTACCTAGGGGGGTTGTTTCCCTGGCTACATAGATTGGGAAGCCACATCCTACTAAACTTGAGGTCATCATCCCTAGTGAAATAATTCCCAAATTTTTCAATTTTAATCACCTCCCTTATGAAATTTTCAAGTAGTGTTCAACCATGGCAAGGACCTTTGTTTCCTCAATACAAATGCACTGCATTATCTTCTTGGACTGTAGAGAAATAGACTCATGGAATTAATATTTCAAATTTGATGTTTAGTGTAATGCAATTAATGATCTCAGTGCATCATGTCAAGCACATTTAGAGAAGTAAATACTCGTAGATTTTCAATATCCTCTTATCTATATTATTTTTTTAAGTAAAACAACCATTTGAATATTTCAAAATCACTTATCAAAATACGAATTTGATTTCACGACTTGACAAAGAAGAAATTGCCATTTTATTATAAAAAAAATTATTTAAAAAAATTCACTATCATTCATGGAATGTTTCCCTACTGGGTAATATAAAATAAAATGCTCGACAACATGTACTAAGATTATATATTTTGTAGAAGTATATTCCTTTTATTTTTCTAATTTAACTTTTTAACACTTTGTTTTCAAAGATAGAGTTCAAAGAAGAGATGTATTATAAGATAATAGTGTATGTAATTTTGTGTTGGTTGTAGAGCCTGATTATCTTCCTGATTTAGAGGTGTGGAGGGACTTTCCCCCCCACAACTGTTTCCAAGGGGGTGGTGACAATTTTTGTAGCCCCCCTGGCAGGGGATTCAGAGGCAACACCCCCAAAGCAAAATATTCGAAAAATTGTCTTGTAAAATATTGTAATTTCGTAGTCAATCTGGACCGTTCATTATAAGGTTGCATATCTTACGGTATAAGTTATGTTAGGGTTTTTTTCCTTAGAAGGAAACCCTATTTTTATGAGGGAATTGTATTGCGGTTGTGTATTATTGAAAATATTTTATTCTGAGAGAGGAGACTGTGAGAGAAATAAGAGAAAGTTACAACAGGCATGTTGTGTTAAATTTAGAGTAGCTATTAAGTTCTTTTCAATTTACAAGACAATAATAGCATAAGCAGGATCACTAAAATATACACAATCACAAGGTACATAGCATTTATCCTGGGAAACTCTCATGGGGGAGAAAACTAGCAAAAACTTCATTAATATAGATTGCCAATACAATGCCAAGATAATAAACCAAACACTAGAAAATATCCAACACTGAACAATGTGTCTCGCTCTTCCTTCTTCTCGCAACTGACAATTGCAACTTCCTTCAAACTTGTGCACTAGATGAGTGGCTTGAGTGAGTGAGCTAATAGGCACCTTCCACTCTTATTTATACTGGCTGGAAGACGCTAGGGTGGTGTCTCTTCATCAAGCAGGGTCGACTTCTTCTTTAGTGGCTAAAACCATTTTAATTAAGCTTGGGGGGCGACTTCTTAATTAGCAACATATAATTAGGGTTTGACCAATCCACAAAAGGGGATTTGGTCTTATACAAAGCCTAACATGATCAATCCACAAAAGGGAATTGATCTATAAGATAATAGCTCAATAATAATTAGAATGTTCTTTGCAGTTACATTATTTCAACACTCCCCCTTAACAAGGAGGGTATTCTACAACAACATCAGGAAAGAGAGAGGGAAACAACATCAACAACATCTATAACACTAATTGGCATATTTATCAATCATTAGAAGTTTTTCTCATCATCAATAACATCATCATTCACAGCATGGAGCTGGAGTATCATCATCATCGCTCACAACATGGAGTTGGAACATCATCATCATCATCATCGTTCACAGCATGAAGCTGGAACCTGAAACACCAACATCAGTTAGCATAAAAGAAATAACAACAACATAATGATGTATCATCATCAACATCATGAGGTTGGAGAAATAACATCATCATATCACTAGGATGTAGCAACAACATCATCGCATTATGAGGCTAGAGCAACAACATCATCAAAACACGAGGTTGGAGAAACAACAACATCACCATCATGGGACAAGGGAATGAAGCAGGTGTATCAACAACATTTTGTGGTACTCTGACAGTCCCTAGGGATCTTCCTAGGAATCATAAGATTCCCTAGGATATAAAATCCTAATGGATCTACCACGTCATACTTTGACAGATCATCCTTACCGGACCTTCGGGATCTTCCGAGGAATCATTAGATTCCCTAGGATTATGAAAATCCTAACAGAGCTACCACTACCGACCACATCTAGCATATACATGCACAAGTACTCTGACAGATCATCCTTACTAGACCTTCGATATCTTTCCAGGGATGATCAGTCCCCTAGGATATAAAATCCTAACTGAGATACCTGTTGTTGGTCAGGATACCATAGTATCATCAACATCACTCCCCCTTTCAAGGGATGTCATTTCGGACTATACCAATATTGTCTCGAAAGTGCTCAAAATTTACACGAGACAGAGGCTTGGTCAACACATCTGCAACCTGCTCATTTGTGCCAACATATTGGAGCTTTATGGCTCCCCTCTACACCATATCATGAATGTAGTGATACCAGATTTCTATGTGCTTCAACTTGTCATGGAACACAGGGTTCTATGTCATCTTTATGCATTTCTGGTTGTCATATAGAATCACGATTGCTTCCATCTCCAGATCAAATAGACCTGTCAACAAATTCCGAAGCCATATGGCTTCACAACTGGCAGAACATGCAGCAATGTATTCTTCTTCTGTTGTGCTAAGAGAAATACTAGATTGCTTCCTACTCTACCATGAAGTCATGGTTGACCCAAGACTGAAAAAACATCTTGAAGTGCTCTTTTTGTCAGAAACACTTCTATCCCAATCTAAATCAGTATAACCAATCATTTTGAAGTCGTGATATCCATTATAATAGAGACCAAAGTCCAACATACCCTTAAGGTATATCATCACATGTTTTGCAGAAGCAAGGTGAACACGCCTGGGCTCTACCAGATACTAATTCAAGGTGTTCACAAAAAAACATATATGTATCCTGGTATTCGTCAAATACATCAACGATCCAATGATCCGTCTGTACAATGTAGCATCAACCAATTCTCACGAAGTATCAACCAGGAGATTCAAATTTGCTTCCATAGGTGTGTTCATGGATTTACACTCCAACATCTCAAACCTCTTCAGTATTTCAACTGCATACTTCCCTTGGTTAAGGAAGATCTTCTCTGGGCTCTGCCAAACCTCAAGACCTAATAAATAATTCATTAGGCCTAGGTCTTTCATTCAAACTCTGTAACAAGCTTCTTCTTACAATAAGTGATGAGATTTTCTTCTCCAATTAAGAATAAGTCATCCACATACAACAACAATATAACTGGCTCATCATTCATAACCTTGAAGTAAAGATTAGAATCAACTTTACTCTTGGTAAAGCCCAAGCTCCTCAGGAAACTGTCAATTCTTCCATACCAAGCTCTGGGAGCTTGCTTTAATTTTTACAGATCCTTCTTCAACCTGTAGACATGAGTCTTTTTGTCTTCAACCTCAAACCCTTGAGGTTGTTCTATATACACTTCTTCTTCAATGACACCATTTAAGAAGGTTTTTTCCACATCCATCTGGTGTAACTTCTACTTCATTTTAGTTGCAAGAGCTATGATGGTTTTAATAGAAGTGTATATATCTATAGGAGTAATCGTCTCTTCATAATCAATGCCTTCCTTTTGAGAAAAGCCATGAGCTACAAACCTTGGTTTGTATTTTTCAATACTTTCCATCAACATCCTGTTTTATCTTATATAACCATTTGGAAGATACCACATATTTTCTCTTTGGTCTAGAAACTATTTCCCATACATCATTCTTTAGAATGGATTAATATTCTTCTATCATGGCATATGCCCATTCTTTCTTCTGACTGGCTTCTTCAAAGAAAGTAGGCTCCTTCTCTATGAGATCACACATCAAATCCATATAAATGGAGAATGACTTAGGTTTCTTGACTTATCTCATGGTTCCTTCTGGGGCACCATACTTCTCTCTATCTTGAATAAGTTCCCTCACCCAAGCTGGCTTTCTCTTGTGAGAGATCGCCATTTGGAGAGGTTCTTGAGATTCTATCATATCACAATCTTCTTGAATCTCATCATCGGTGGAAACTATGACTTCCCTCACTTGTTATGTAACTCCAGCAGCTATAGGCTCTTCTTCATATACTTATTCAAGCTGACATCTCCTTGATTTCTTGAGTGCGACATCTTCATCAAAGGTTACATCTTTGTTGATCTCAATGTGATGGTAACATGGTATGTAAATTATGAAGGCCTTTGAGACCTCCCAGTATCCAAAAAATATTCCCTTCTTTTCTAAAGGGTTCAGTTCGGTTCTCTTCTCTTTCGGAATGTGTACAAACACTGGACATCCAAATATCTTGAGATGGCTTACTTTTGGCTTATTTCTGGAGAAAATTTCTTCATGCTTTTGAACTCAAGTGCACTATGGGATAATATGTTTTGTGCATACAATGTTGTTCTTGTTGCTTCTACCCATAAGTGCATTGCAATATCTTGATCATGGATCATAGTATACATTGCTTCCATTATAGTTTTGATCTTTCTTTCTAATACACCATTTTGTTGAGGATTGTAGGGAGTGGTGAGCTCCCTCTTAATCTCGACATCTGTGCAAAATCTTATAAACTCTTTTGAGGTGTATTCTCCTCCATTATCTGACTTGAGTATCTTTATTTTTCTTTTAGAGAGATTCTCTATCAAGGCTTTGAATTCCTTCAATTTCCCAAACACTTCATCTTTTGATTTCAAGAAGTAAACCCAACTCTTGTGAGAATAGTCATCAATAAATGGCACATAGTATACATGCCCACTAAAAGAGATTGATGGCATTGGGCCACATACATCTGAGTGGATGGGCTCCAAGACTCCTTATGCTTTACTATCGCTCTTCGAGAAAGGATTATTTGTGTTCTTTCCTTGTGCACATCCCTTGCACACACCTTCATGGTCAACTTTGAAATCTAGTAGACTTGTAACTGCTTTGCTCACTCACATATGGTAAGGCCTTGTAGTTGATGTGAGCTAGTATTCTATGCCAAATTTCCCATGGACTCTCAGTGGAGTGAGTCAAGGATGCATCTGAGTGACCTTTTAATTTATATAGGCAACCTTCTTATGTTTCAATAACAATTTCATCTTCTATGGTTTTTCCTTTAGGCCACATAAGGACTTCACCATCTATGAATGCAACCCCGAAGCCTTTCTTATCTAAAGTTGAGATAGAAAGAAAATTATTCGTCAAACTTGGTACATATAGTACATCTTTCATCTTCATTGGAGTCCCTAGATCAAGTTTGTAAGTGGACTCTCCCACTCCTTTGATAGGGTACTAGTAATCATCTCCAAGTGTAACTTTTTGGGGAAAGTTATTTTTTGTGAGGCTAAAGAGAATGTCTCTCTGACCTGTCATGTTCTTAGAAGCACCACTATCTATGATCCAAGTGTCCTCTCTAGGTGATACTAATCCTGAGAGGACAGAGAATAAGACATAATCTTCAATCTTTTCTTTAATCATCTTTGTGTGTGGCTCATCATCTTCAACTTCATGGGCATGGTGTCTTTTGTTATTTCTCTTCTTGTATTCTTCTCTTCTAGCTGGAAAATTCTTAGCAATATGTCCCATCTTGTCACAATGGTAACATTGATAGGAGGAAAAATCATTTTCTCTTCTTTGACCTTTCTGAAACTTCTGGAATCTCCTTGGAGGGTGAGATTCTTTATGGATGAATCTATTTGGGGAGTGAGACTCCTTATGTAGGTGGGTATCCTTTTTCAAGTGAGACCTTCTCTTTCATCCTTTAGCATGAGCAGCTAGATCTTGATCTTCATCCCTTAATAGTAATTCTTCTTGGTTAGCTACTATTGCTTCTTCTTGAACACATTCTTCCCAAAGATTGTCAAATTGTAGTTTCTCCTTTCTGGCACAAATGGTTTGGATGAATGCATCCCAAGGTCTTGTGAGACCATTAAGAGATGTCATTATGAGTTCATATTCATCTAGGGTATCTCCAATTTCTTCTATATGTTCCATGAATTGAAAGATCCTAGAGAAATAGTCATGCAATGCTTCTCCTTTCTGCATCTTTGTATTCTTGAGTTGAGTTCTCAAGTTCATTTTCTTGTTAATGTTTCTTCCTTCATACAATATAGTTAGGGCATCAAAAATTTATTTTGGAGTATTCTTCGAAGCCACTTGAGGGATCAAGTGATCTTTAATAGAGTATGCAATGCTTCTTTTGACCCTAACCATATCCTTCTGGTACTTTGATTTACCTGTAGCATCTATGGGTTTTGGTACATTTTCTTTGATGAATCTTGCAAGTTCATTCTCTTCAAGAATGAGTGAAATCCTATACTTCCAGGCATGGAAGTTATCCACACCTTCTAATTTGTCAACAAGCTTGGTGAATGTAGACATCTTGACCTAGAGTTGGGAAAATGACCAAAAAAATGAAAGTGCTCATAATTTAGATATGAACTTACTAGGAGGTGCGCTTGGCTGAGGCGAGTAGCTTAGTGCAGTCAGTTTTCTGAAAATCCAAATTTTACTCCTTGAAACTGGGCCTGTGCAAATCTAGACTGGTACTTCTGGTACTAGTTATGGTTTCTTGGTTTTTCTGGTTTTCTGGTACCATTGAAAACTAGGGTTTCACTTTTCAGAGGCACTAACCACTGAAAAGGTGCACTCAAGCTGCCAATGAGTTCGCTAGGCTAGGGTGCACTTCCCTAGGTAGTTTTTAGGATGAAATTTTCTTCCAACAAAAGCCCTAATTTTCTTGTATGGAAACTGTGACGTTTTTGGTAACCCAGTGAAAGGTGCTCTATTCAGTCAAGCTTTGAAATCATGTTAAATTTAGAGCAACTATTAAGTTCTTTTCAGTTTACTAGACAATAATAGCATAAGCAAGATCATTGAAAGATACACAATCACAAGGTACATAACATTTATCCTAGGAAACCCTCATGGGGGAGAAAACCCAACAAAAACTTCCTTAATATAGATTTCCAATACAATGCCAAGATAATAAACCAAACACTAGAGAATATCCAACACTGAGCAATGTTCCTTTCTCTCCCTTCTTCTGGCAACTAGCAACTACAACTTCCTTCAAACTTGCGCACTAGACGAGTGACTTGAGTGAGTGAGCTAATGGGGCACCTTCCACTCTTATTTATATTGGTTGGAAGGTGCTAGGGTGGTGTCTCTTCATCAAGCAGGGCCAACTTCTTCTTTAGTGTCTAAAACCACTTTAACTAGGCCCGGGGGCCGACTTCTTAATTAGCAGCATATAATTAGGGTTTGACCAATCCACAAAAGGAGATTTGGTCTTATACAAAGCCCGACATGATCAATCCACAAAAGGGGACTGATCTATAAGATAATAGTTCAATAATAAGTAGAATATTCTTTGCAGTTACAATATTTCAACATGTTGTAGATTGTATCCCTTCATTTTGTTGGATAATGAAAAAGGAATGACCTGGCAATTTCTCTGGTGGACGTAGCCCACACTAGGTGAACCACGTATATTTGTGTCTTTATTGTATTGTGTATCTTCTTTGTTTTATTTTATTGCTCTGTGATTGTGTTTTTCTAACAACTGGTATCAGAGCGAAAGGTAACTCGCAGGAAAAGAGGGTTCCTGGTTTGAGTGGGAGCAATGGCGGAAGATGGAAAGTTTAGGGTTGAGAAATTTAATGGCCAAAACTACCAGTTATAGAAGATGCAGATGGAAGATTATTTATATCGGAAGGATCTATTCCTACCATTGGGTGGAATAGAAAAGAATTCGACGGCCATGAAGGACGACAAAAAGGCACTAGGAACGATACGGCTGAGCCTGGCAGTGTTGGTGGCTTTCAATATTTCAAAAGAAAAGACAATGAAGGAGCTAATGGACGCATTGGCTAAACTTTATGAAAAACACTCGACATCCAATAAGGTATTTCTAATGAAGAGATTATTTAATATGAAGATGTTAGAAGGTGGGTCTATTGCAAATCATTTAAATGAATTTAATACGGTTATTAATCAGCTAAGTTCTATAAAGTGGACTTTGATGATGATGTCAGGGATCTTTTAATCTTGTGTTGATTTCCATAAAGTTGGTACGGCTTGGTCATGGTTGTAAGTAACTTTGTCTCTGGTTCAAACACTCTAAAATTTGATGATGTTGTTGGTGTTATCCTTAGTGAGGAAATGCGATAGAAAAGCACAGGTGAGACATCAGGTAATGTGTTAAACATGGAGAACATGGGAAGAAAAAAGGATAGAGGAAAGGGCTCAGGGAACCGTGGGAATTCTAGGAATGGCATATCCAAATCTAGACTAGGAAAGATAGAGTGTTGGAATTTTGGGAAGAAAGGACATATGAAGAAAGACTATAGATCTCCAAAGAAATAAAGAGATGGACAACAAGAGAAAAAATCAGAAAGCAAATGTAACAGGTGATGTGTTACAAGATGCCTTGACTCTTTCTGTAGATAATATTTATAAGTCTTGGGTAGTAGATTCAAAAGCTTCATTTCATGCCACACCCCATAGGAAATATTTTCTATATTATGTTCAAGGTGATTTTGGACAAGCTCATTTGGGTGATGATGCACCATGCAAAATTGTTGGAATGGGTAAGGTACAAATAAAGCAAAAGAATGGAAACCAATGGTTATTGAAAGAGGTAATACATGTACCAGATCTAAGAAAAAATCTAATTTCAACAGGGCAATTGGCAAGTGAAGGTTGTATATCTGTATTTACAGATAAGGCGTGGAAGGTCACCAAAGGATCAATGGTGATAGAAAAATGAGAGAAGGTAGGTACATTTTATTTATGTACTGGTAATATTGACTTTTTTATCTCTTTAGATTCTACAGGAGTGGATACAACACTGTGGCATCATAGGATTAGACACAATAGTGAGAAGGAGATGTAGATACTTCACAAAAGAAATTTGTTTCCAGATATTAAACAAATTGATTTGGATTTCTATGAGCATTGTGTTTATGGAAAACATAAAAGAGTCAGATTTCTTAGAGTTGGAAAGTTAAAGAAAAATGAAAAGTTAGAGCTTGTGCACACAGATGTATGGGGACCAACTCATATATCATCTCTCGATGGCTCTTTGTATTATGTCACCTTTATTAATGATGCAACTAGAAAAACTTGGGTTTATTGCATTCGACAAAAATCTGATGTTTTTGATACTTGTAAGAAATGGAAATCTTTGGTTGAGAATGAGACAGGAAAAAGGTTGAAGTGTCTTAGATCAGACAATGGAGGTGAATATTGCAATAATGAGTTTGATGATTATTGTTCATACCATGGGATTCATAGGGAGAAGACAGTTCTAGGAACACCACAAGAAAATGGTGTGTCAGAAAGGATGAATAGGACAATCATGGAGCATGCAAAGAGTATGGAATTGCATGTTGGGTTTCCCTTACAATTTTGGACATATGTGTATATATTTTTATTTACTTAATAAACAGAGGACCTTCAAGATATTTGGATGGTGGAATTACATAAGAGGAATGGACAGGTAAAAAGGTAAACTATTCTTTTTTGAAGACTTTCGGTTGTGAATCATTTGTCCATATTGATAAAAAAAATAGAACAAAGCTTGAGGAAAAATCCAAGAAGTGTACATTTATTTGATACAGTGTTAATGATTTTTGTTATCACTTAGGGGATTATGAAAATTGCAAAATCATTAGGAGTAGAGATGTCATACTCAATGAGAAGGTCATGTACAAAGATCAATTGCAAGGAAAGAAACAAGAAAAAAAAAAACTAGAATACACAGTGTTTGTTGAGATCACTGAAAAAGAAATTCCAAAGGTACTAGAAAATAAAAATGTACAACAACAGGAGCAACATGTACCTCAAACTCCTAAAAGTGTTGTTAAAATATCTACCAGGTTAAGTAGACCCCTTGTATTATTTATTGTTGACTGATTATGGTGAACCAGAAAGTTATGAAGAGAAAATGCAGGTAGACACTAAAAAGAAGTGGGAGCAAGGAATGAAAGCGGAAATGGATTCCTTGGTAAATAACCAGACTTGGGACTTGGTTCAGTTTCCTACAGGGAAAAGAGCATTGCAGAATAAATGGGTTTGTTGGTTGAATGAAGAAGATGGAGGAAAAAAATGGTTCAAGGCTAGACTTGTTGTAAAGTAGTTTGCACAAAAGAAATGCATAGATTTTGATGAAATATTTTATCATGTTGTTAAAATGACTTCAATTAGGACTATTTAAAGTTTTGTGGCAGTAGAATATTTGCATCTTGAATAGTTCGATGTAAAAAAATATTTTTTCCATGGGGATTTGGATAAAGATATTTATATGCAGCAACCACAGGGGTATGAGGTCAAAGGGAAAGAAAATTTGGTATGCAGGTTGAAGAAGATCTTGTATGGCCTAAATCAAGCTCCAAGGCAGTGGTATTTGAAGTTTGACAAGTTTATGACAGAACAAGGTTATAGTAGATGTCATTATGATCATTGTGTTTACTTTAAAAGGATAAAAAGTGGAAGATATATTATCTTGTTATTGTATGTAGAAGACATGTTTGTTGTAGGGTCTAATATGCAGGATATAAATGTGCTCAAGAAGAAATTAGCTAATTCATTTGCGATGAAGGATTTGGGTGCCGCAAAGAAAATCCTTGGTATGAGAATAACAAGAGACGGGAAAAATTACAAATTAACACTGTCTCGGGGTGAGTACATAGAGAAGGTGTTGGAGAGGTTTAGAATGCAGAATGGAAAACCAGTTAGTACACCTTTAGCCAACCATTTCAAATTAACCAAGGAAATTTTTCCCCAGACATAGGAGGATATATAACACATGTCCAAGGTCCCTTATTCATCAGTAGTTGGCAGCGTGATGTATGCGATGGTTTTCACAAGACCAGATATTGCACATGCAGTGAGAGTTGTGAGTAGGTATATGAACAATCCAGGTAAAGAACATTGGGAGGCAGTAAAGTGGTTTCTCGGGTATTTGAGAGGTACTTCTACTCATGCATTATGTTTTGGGGGTTCAGACATTGTTCTACAATGATATGTTGATTCAGATATGGCAGGTGATAAAGATAACAGGAGGAGCACCATAGGGTATGTTTTTACTATAGGTGGAACAACAGTAAGTTCGATTTCAAAACTACAAAAGGTTGTTGCACTTTCAACAACGAAAGCAGAGTATGTTGTTGTTACAGAGGCTAGTAAAGAGATGATTTGGTTATAGAGGTTTATGGAGGAACTGGGAAAGAAGCAGGAGAATAGCAGTTTGTACTGTGACAATGAGAATACCATTCACATTGCAAAGAACTTAGTCTTCCATTCGAAAACTAAGCATATACAACTGAGGTACCATTTCATACAATATGTCTTGGAAGATGGACATTTGAAGTTGGAAAAGATACATACTGGCCAGAATCCCGAGTTCCTGCTCAGTTTCAATTGGTCATCAAGCATGAAGGTGAAGATGAGAAACTTTCCAGGTCCAAGGTGGAGTATAGTCCTGCAGGTACAACAATAGTGGAGTTATTGTGATCAGTCTCCAAGTGGGAGATTGTTGGTTCTGGAGCCTAATTGTCTTCCTAATTCAGAGTTTTTTTTTATTTGTGCTTGGACCCCATTCCCTAACAGGGGAGTGTGGGGGAAATTCCCCCCTACAACTGTCACCGTGGGAGTCTAGGGGGGGCGATGCCCCTGAAACGAAATATTGGGAAAAATTGTCTTGTAAAATATTGTAATTTTGTAGTTAATCTAGATTGTTCATTATAAGGTTGTAGATATGATGGTAGAAGTTATGTTAGGTTTTTTTCCCCTAGAAGGAAACCCTCTTTTTATGAGGGAATTGTATTGTGGCTCTGTATTATTGCGAATATTTCATTTTGAGAGAGGAGACTGTGAGAGAAAGAAGAAGAAGTTACAAGGGGGCATGTTGTAGGTTGTATCCCTTCATTTTGCTGGATAATAAAAAAGGAAGGACCTGGAAATTTATCTGGTGGACATAGCCCACACTGGGTGAACCACATATATCTGTGTCTCTATTGTATCATGTATCTTCTATGTTTTATTTCCACATTTGTTTTATTTTATTTCTCTGCGATCATGTTTTTCTAACATTTTGTAATTCTAGAAAATAAAGGAAAGTGAAAAAAACATATCTCTAATATTTATTGTGTCACAATTAAAGAAAATGTTTGTTTTGTTAATGGACATTGTAGTCAACCATTCTCAAATATATATGGTCAACCATATTAGTCAATCATAGTCAATATGGTTAGTGGATAGAAGGTTATGATATGGTCTTAATTGTCTAAGACGTTAGGGGCTTTGTGGGTTAGTGATTAGTGGGTTAATTGGTTAGGAGGTTAGTATGTTAGGGGATTATGGGTTAATGGTTTAATGTGGTCAACCATGACCAATGTAGTCAAGATGGTCTACCATAGACAATGTAGTTAATAATGATAAACCATGATAGATATATTGGTCAACCATGGTCATCATGGCCAACTACCAATCATAATTATTACCTAAAAAATAATAAGTAATAATAATAGTAATATATAATATATAGTATTAACCATGTTTGACCATGGTCAATATGATAAACCATGATGGTCAATATAATCCATATTATTTATAATTTTTTGTATATTGTTTTGGCAGTCATCATTATATCTTAATGAAAAAAACATGTACCTTCCCAATATGGTGTTCTTACACATGGTCCTGACTCCCAACTACAAACAACCTACTTGTGTAGGCTTGTAGGCCAAAGAGGGGCAAATATATTGGTAGGGGATATGAACCTTGGTTGTGAGGCAGAATATTACATTCTCTCTTTACCAACAAACCAAGTTACATTGAAAATTATATGTTGTTGTTGTTATTGTTGTTATTTCCTTGAAATGTAGATCCTTGAGAAACTCTTGAGCACTTCCCCTCATTCAATGGATGGTACCCAGTGTAAGGTGGTTTGCATAGAATTAGTGCACCTCGCTCAATAAGGACATCAAGTGAGGTCCACAACATCAAGTACATCACAAAGGTAGCCAACCTAAGAACTTGACATTGAGACCTCCTGCATGTAATTCATAGGGCTCAACCACTCGACCTAACCCATCAAGATATTTATTATTTATTTTTTATGATATTATTTATTTATTTCAATATTATATTGGACATTTATTTGGTATCTGTGTAAGACTTAATAACATCCTTAGAGAATGAACTATTTTTTTTTATCAAGAAACACATATTCGAAGACATATTTTTTAGACTTAACATCAGATATTTATATGGATGTTTTACTAAACGCTTATATGGATATTTCCTCCCATTCAATAACATACACATTTGAAACTAGTGGTTGCAAAAGAGACCATTTCAATGGGGTTTCGAGGTAGAGAGATCTCTTGGATGTTTTTTGGGTGGTAAAACACCCAAAATATTGTAGTGAATTTAATTTGGTTTTTCAATGATGCAATGTACAATCCTCTATTATACACAGATTTTTTCAAATTAGTGTGTGCCCATTGAATTCCCTCAAAAAAATATGGATTAGTGGTATTAGAGCCTTCTACTTGTTGGTGCATGTCTCCTCTCAAAAGGTAAGATAGAACAACCTTAATCTACTAATTTGTGGTCCATCTGACTACCTTCCTTTATACTAGCTCAAATGACCTCGTATGGATAAGGAGAACGAAGACTCTAGAGCAAGGGATCCCATCAAATTGCTTCTCAATGAATCCCTCGAGCAGTAGTGGAATTCCATGATAGGACAACTAGGAGTTCATCACCATTAAACCAACCCTTCAAATGAGAAATTACATTCAAGGTACATGTAAATTTAAACATTTCCTAATTTGAAGGAAATATTTTTGTAGATTCCTTAGAGAAGTGGCTCAACCAATTGGAAGGGTATTTTTATATTAATAACTTTTTGGATAAATAAAATATTACCTTCTCCATTTTGAAAACATTTCCTCTTGTCAATCCTTGGTGGGATAGATATTATTCACAAGTTGTAGAGGACCAACAGGGAAGCATGATTGTTCGACCAATCTGAAGAATTGATTTGGGAGGGGGGGGAGGGGGTTGTTGGATTCCATCAAGGAGTAATACCTTATGTGGGAAATTATGATGACCAATAAACCAAGTAGTGGAAACAACTCTTCTAGGTTGGAGACTGGACTATTCATGGATACATAGATGCATTCCAAGGCTTGTGCAAAAAACATGCAATTAAGGACTCGGAGAGGCATAGAGACCTAGAGTACCACAATGATCTACATAGGTGCATCTAGATTCAGATGGAAAATCTAGACATATAATCCCTATGAGTATCTTACAAACATGGGATCAAAATTGAAGAGAAGTTCATGCATAAGGGAGAAAAGGAATTTGGTTCTACAAACAAGCTATAGGCGAAGGAGGATAAAGGTAGTCATCTCATCATATCTTATCTTATCTTATCTATTCATATATTATTTACAGTCCTACATGGATTACTTTGTTATATTCCAAATATTTTGGATAATTCTTGTGTGAGCGAACTTTGTTCATCTCAATAGTCATGAGGACATCTAAGAAGGGAATAGATTGATTTCGATGAAGTTCCATAGTAAATTGGATGTCTTTGAAGAGTCTATTTATATGTTCGAGAAAAAGATTTAGGGTTTCATGTCCATAAGGCCAAATGATGAAGATGTCATTAACATAACATTTCCAACATTTAGGTTTCAATGGAAGCTATCAAGATCTTGTTTCTTAGATTTTTACATGAATAGGGTGGCAATAACCAGGGAAAGGGGGGACCCGTGGTTGTGCCTTCAATTTGTTATAAGAATAACCTTGGAAACTAAAAAAGGTAGATTCTAAGCAAATCTTAAGGAGGTTTGAAAGTAGAAGATGAGATATCTATGAAATATATATATTTAATATTTAATAATTTATTATTCGATGATCATTAGGTTTACAACTGTGTGTATAAATACACGCAAATGAATATAGTCATGTCCATATAGTCAGGTCTTTAGACAATGGACATGACTTTACATTAATGGTATAATTAATAATTAAGGGACTTTGTAATATACAATAAGGTATATTACAAGTCATCCCTCCCTGAAAAGCTTCGTCCTTGAAACATGGGTAAAGCCTAATGCTTGGATCTAAACTCCTCATTTTTTTTCATTTTAGACTTGGATATTTGCTCCTATAACTATAAAATTCTCAGGCTCCAGTTATTAATCAACTTATTCCGTGACTCGATTTTCTTGCCCAGATCACCCATTGTTTTATGGTGGTTCACTGTTTATCTCCAGTAATCACTTTCACCTTTCTTATGAGATCTTCTCGATTAATTTTTCATTCCTTGTAACTGGTGTATTGATGTTTCATTATGCTAACACTTGAAGAAGACAAGAATTTCTCAATAATAGAGAAAAATCTTTGGAAATGGCATCCAAGAGGAACTAGGCATTCATGCATTCCCCTGCATTTTGAGTTGTGCTTCCTTAATCAAAGGAGGACAACGATGCTGGTCACCATCAATCTCACATGTGGATCTAGAGTATGCATGACCATTATGCAAAGAACATTTAGGGCTTCCGTGGTGACTAGTTGTGGCTTGCTTTGCCTTCAATCTAGACCAATTTTCACGTAATGGAGGAGGAGTCCTAAAGCTAACAATATATTTTGGCAATATATGTGTGTTCATGTGGGTACTCCAAACAATTTGCACTGTGTATTTTTAAGATCATCTACACAGGTATCAAATTGTTTACTGCTAGGATGAAACTACTGTGAACCATGTCTGACCTGCTCGATATTCCCCATCATCACACGACACAACACCATGTGATGTTCTTCAATTTCTCCAACATCAGAGTATACTGCACTTATATAGATGTAATTTTCAAGTGCAAGATAGACACCAATGCCATAAGTTGCGCCATGCTTAGGCGTTTTGGGGTGGCCAAAACCGTGGAGTATAATGCTGGAAACGCCCTTGTTAGAGGTACCATGCCAAACATACCTCACCTTGGCATTACAACCAACATACTTTCTTGTAACATCCTCAACATTGGATTTATTGGTCGCCAAGAACACCAACGCGAATGAGCCCGACCCCAAAACACTGAGAAGCTCATACTTCTTTTCTATCTCAAATATTGAAAAAGGGCAACTTTATTAT
Organism: Picea engelmannii; assembly: GCA_009831015.1. Lineage (NCBI taxonomy): Eukaryota > Viridiplantae > Streptophyta > Pinopsida > Pinales > Pinaceae > Picea > Picea engelmannii. Next base: position 365,879 of record ML787205.1, on the reverse strand, counting down.
GCTTTCATAATCGTCATACAATCTATATATTCTCTTGTCGAAAATCACAAATAGCTCAGGATTCCTTTGACTCTTTTTATTTTTAACAAAGCAGGCATAAGGGAAAAAAGAGGAGAAAACACGAACTTTAAAAATATAAGGAAAGAGGAAGAAAAAGGTAACTAGGTGATAAAAACAACGAAATAAATTAATGAGGAAAGAAACAAAACTAAGAGATCTAGAAAAAGGGGAGAGAGAAAATACCAAACCAAAATAAATATTATTTATTCAAGGATGACAAAATTTTAAGTTTTGGGTCAAGGTGATGACAATGGTCCATGACTAGCCATCCTTGTTATTAATATCATTGGAATTCTTCTCTATTTCAACAACCATCCTAATGAGGTGGGTATGCTTTCCTAATGAGGTAGATAGAGTAATGTGGGGCTCTAACTAGGAATTTTGTTTTGTTGAAACAAATGAGGTGCTTGGAATGTTGGGAATGTTTGGTGATGGTAGATTTGGAAACATGATGGTGATTAATGTCAACAATATTTTCTTTGAGATAGGTTTGGATTGACTACCATATCCTATCAATTTAGATCTTACCAAAAGAGTAAGGAATCTCATAAACACCCTGCTACTTAAGGGGGTCAACTTTGTCTTTCACTGAGTTCAAAGAGATACAAAGGCTTTAAAGGGGTTTGAAAATAGTATGGATGTTTTTCATTTTAACTTATCAGTGAAACCATGGATGTAAGAGAGGTAAGCTTGAAAATTCAATTATTGGGAGGTTTGATGGAGAGGAGCTCTAGGGTAGTAGGCTTGATGAAGGGCTTAGTTAATATGAGATGACAAATAGTTGTTATTTCGAAAAACCCTTCTGAGATGAGCATTTTCCCAATCTAAGGTTCTTTTGGTTGAGATGCATTGGACACTAGTAACTAAGGTATTAAGGACAACAAATTTTCGAGTTGGATGATTATAAGTGGAAGCATGTAAATACCTATTGATATGAGTTTTCTTCATATAAACTCGATGGGAAATGAAACCAATGGTGCCAATAGTCATGAGGACATCTAGGAAGGGAATAGATTGATTTCAATGAAGTTCCATAGTAAATTGGATGTCTTTGAAGAGTCTATTTATATGTTTGAGAAAAATATTTAGGGTTTCACGTCCATAAGGCCAAATGATGAAGATGGCATTGACATAACATTTCCAACATTTAGGTTTCAATGAAAGCTATCAAGGTCTTATTTCTTACATTTTTGCATGAATAGGGTGGCAATAACCAAGGGGGGACCCATGGTTGTGCCTTCAATATGTTATAAGAATAATCTTGGAAACTTAAAAAGGTAGATTCTAAGCAAATCTTAAGGAGGTTTGAAAGTAGAAGACGAGATATCTATGAAATATATATATTTAATATTTATTAATTTATTATTCGATGATCATTAGGTTTAAAACCGTATGTATAAATACACGCAAATGAATATAGTTGTGTCCATATAATCACGTCTTTAGACAATGGACGTGACTTTACATTAATGGTATAATTAATATATTAGTGGTATAATTAATAATTGAGAGACTTTGTAATATACAGTAAGGTATATTACAAGTCATCCCTCCCTAAAAAGCTTCGTCCTTGAAACATGGGTAAAGCCTAATGCTTGGATCTAAACTCCTCATTTTTTTTATCATTTTAGTCTTGGATATTTGCTCCTATAACCATGCAATTCTCAGGCTCCAGTTATTAATCGACTCATTTTTTGACTCGATTTTCTTGCGCAGATCACCCATTGTTTTATGGTGGTTCGTCGTTTATCTCCAGTAATCACTCTCACCTTTCTTATGAGATCTTCTCGGTTAATTTTACCTTCCTTGTAACTAGTGTATTGATGTTTCATTATGCTAACACTTGAAGAAGACAAGAATTTCTCAATAATAGAGAAAAAGCTTTGGAAATGGCATCCAAACGGAACTAGGCATTCACGCATTCCCCTACATTTTGAGTTGTGCTTCCTTAATCAAAGCAGGACAAAGTTGTTGGTCACCATCAATCTCACATGCGGATCCAGAGTATGCCTGACCATTACGCAAAGAACATTTAGGGCTTCTATGGAGACTAGTTATGGCTTGCTTTGCCTTCAATCTAGACCAATATTCACGTAATGGAGGAATCCTAAAGCTAACAACATATTTTGGCAATATATGTGCGTTCATGTGGGTACTTCAAATAATGTAGCACTGCGGATTTTTAAGATCATCTACACAGGTATCAAATTGTTTACTAATGGGATGAAACTATTGTGAACCATGCCTGACCTACTCCATATTCCCCATCATCACACGGCACAACACCATGTGATGTTCTTCAATTTCGCCAACATTAGAGTACACTGCGCTTATACAGGTGCAATTTTCAAGTGCAAGATAGACACCAATGCCATAACTTGCGCCATGCTTAAGCATTTTGGGGTGGCCAAAACCGTGGAGTATAATGCCGCAAACGCCCTTGTTAATGGTGCCATGCCAAGCATACCTCACCTTAGCATTACAACCAACATACTTTCTTGCAATATCCTCAACATTGGATGTATTGGTCGCCAAGCACACCAACGCGAATGAGCCCGACCCCAAAACACTGAGAAGCTCATACTTGTCTATCTCAAATATTGAGTAAACGGGCAACTTTGTTGTGCTTTCATAATCGACGTACAATCTATATATTCTCTTGTCGGAAATCACAAATAGCCCAAGATTCCTTTGACTCTTTTTATTTTCTTGTTCTCTTCTTTCAAATTCTTGCTTGAGCTCCGAGGCTAAAGCATCATAATAGTCACTCACATCTTCCATATCCTCATCATTGTCATCATCATCTTCATCATCATCGAAATCCTCAACATTGGATGTATTGGTCGCCAAGCACACCAACGCGAATGAGCCCGACCCCAAAACACTGAGAAGCTCATACTTGTTTATCTCAAATATTGAGTAAAAGGGCAACTTTATTTATCTCAAATATTGAGTAAAAGGGCAACTTTATTGTGCTTTCATAATCGACGTACAATCTATATATTCTCTTGTCGGAAATCACAGATGGCCCAAGATTACTTTGACTCTTTTTATTTTCTTGTTCTCTTCTTTCAAATTCTTGCTTGAGCTCTGAGGCTAAAGCATCATAATAGTCACTCACATCTTCCATATCCTCATCATTGTCATCATCGAAATCATCATCGAAATCATCTTCTTACCTTTTGGCTGGTGTATTCACCCCTTGCTTCCCTTTAGTTGTTGCTTTATTAGTTACAAGTGACTTAGATTCAAGTTTCACAGGCTTAGCTCCAAATTTGCCACCATTCTCCTTTGCAGCTAATGTCGTCATCTCATCTAATTCTTCTTTCTCGTCTTCTGAAGACTCTAGGTATTCACCATCCGAGAATCCATCAAGGGCTTCATGATCCATTGTAGTGTAGCCAGGGAAGAATACGCTCCCAGATTGGGATGTGTGAGAGATTGGGATGTGTGAGAGAGCTTGAACTCTTTCTCAAAAACTAAATCCAGTCCAATCTGGTCACATTTTCCACAAGACAGGGTCCCAAGCACAAATCTTTTCCCATCCACGTGTACATACAAAGAAACCCTTTCATTTTCTTTAGCACCTTCTTTATCCCCAATGGCAGCTTGGGACATGTGAAGATATCTTTCATCCCCGGGATCGTATGCCAAAGCCTCTCCAGGCTTCACTTCAAGGCCCCAAAACTCCATGGCGGTGGAGGAAAGATCTTCCTCCTCGCTTAAAGAACACGGACAACGTCCGAAGATTGCGGATCGATTGCGCTCCACGAAAGAGGGTAATGACGCATTCAGATTATTCAAATCCCGATGTATTAATATATTCTTATATTTACGCCGAAAGGCGTATACCTATTGACAATGGGCACGATTAATGATCTTTTTAATCTAAAATTATAATCTGATGGCTAACAATTGAAGATGCTGGCAAATTCTTAGTCGTCCTCCCAAATCAATGAATGTGATTTACTCTTCATAACTTCCTTGTATTTTTGAATGCATCCGTTAACCTGTTTACTTTTTAACATTTACCTAATCATATTAAAAAATTACTGTAGCACCATATAATTGCCACGTTTAAATTATTAACGGACGCTACTTCCTCCTCAGTTGTACGTATGTCTCACCTGTCTGCGCGTTTCATATTCGATGGCGTTTCATTTTCGAGCATTTCGTTTCATGAGCATGAGCCGATACCTTTCGGCGTTCTCAGCCGCGAGTTAGCGGCTGTGCTAGTTTATGTCTCCATGGACAATGTTGTTGACGTGTGCGTACTCGAGAGCCTCTACAAGAGATTTGATTATTTTGGCGGATTATCTCTCAGAACGAAAACCCATTCGCTCTATCACACTACGTAAATCTCCGCCATTACATATCTCCATAATCATGTAAATAAACCATTCATCTCCGTATACAAATATGAGCACGATGATTCCTGGATGGACAAGCACGATGATTCCTGGATGGCCTGATTGTCGATATCTCGCGTTGTGCAATTCCTTTCATCTTTGTGCCAAAAGACTCTAATCGGTAATTATGTTTATTGTGTTGGAAATATGAGCTTGATTGATCTTTAAAGATAATTCCATTCTCATTGGAAAGAACTTCATGTCTAATAAGAAAAACTTGCGTTATCAGGATTTGAGACATCTATAATTGACAAAATCTTTGAAATCTCTGCAGAAGCCTGTAATCCTGTCTTATGATCAGAATAGACTCCTGCCTCTACATCCAACATGCTGACAAATTGAGATTCCTCATTAGTAGTACTTAAGTTTATTTTGAATTCATATCCACTTTTGAGTAATTTAGTTCCAGTGGGTGCACTTGGTGAATATATTTTGTCAGAGGTTGAACTTTCACGGATGCCAAACTTAAAAGACTGAAACATGGAAAGCTCGCTATCATCTGCATCTCTTGTTGGGATTTTGTTTGATGGTGAAGTGGAGTTGCTACCATAATTGGAAGATCTACTAGCACCCACGTAGATGGTGACCATTCGTGTCTGTGTAGGATTCTTGTCACCCCCTTCTGCCATTCGGGGATTAGGATTAGGATTATGCTCGCGTCTTTGAAATGATGTTAATGCCGAAATGGTAAAGTGAGCGATCATGTGCATCATTTTCCTCATCTCCATCTGCAGTAACATCTAATTGTTTGATGGAGGCTCTATCTTCAATTGGACTTGCATTGGTGTTGCCTATCAACGTGAGTGGATAAGTAAGTAATCCTTCATTCAAATTGTCAATATTGGCATCCAGTGAAGCATTTACTGCAGCAGTTACTACTGGCTTAGGCCCGCACAAAATTATTTAAGACCTTCGCTAAATCTCAACGTGGAGGGAGCATTGGCAACATTGGTAAATGTGGAAGACGTGGTGTCCAGGACCATCCTGTCTCTGATACCAATTGAAAGCAAAAGACTATATATATATATATATATATAATATTAATTTATTATTCGATAATTATTAGGTTTACAACTGCGTGTATAAATACATGCAAATGAATACAGTCACGTCTTTAGATAATGGACATGACTTCACATTAATAGTGTAATTAATATATTATTAATTTATTATTCGATGATCATTAAGTTTACAACCGCGTGTATAAATACATGCAAATGAATACAGTGACGTCTTTAGTCTTTAGATAATGAACATGACTTTACATTAATGGTGTAATTAATACATTAACAATATAATTAATAATTAATAATTAATGGATTTTGTAATGTACAGTAAAATATATTACAAGGTTGGTCAAGATGAGATCAACAAGATTAGAAATTATATCAAAAGGAATTGTTAATTGGGATATTCACATTTATTTAAATTTACATAAGTTCTTTGTCTGCACATCATAATAATCATAGAGAATTTGAATAAAAAGTTAATCTCCCCGTTATCTTTTGTTTTTCTTCTTGTTAAAGTATTTTTTAATTGTAATAGAATATTTACAATTTTCCTTGTTTTTACACATCCAAAAAACACAAAAACATTAAGATTTTTTTTTCAAGTATATGGTCATCTATAACCACCAATCTTGTATAAAAAAATAGAAAACATTAACATAATCATAAAGACTATCATCCCAATTTGAAAGCTATCCCAATACTGAAAGTCTTAAAGCTATCCCAATACTGAATGTCTTTAATTCTAACCCATACTACACCAAATATTTTTCCATGCTTTCATGGATTCCTTCAATGATGATAGCTTGGTCTTGTAAGCTTGGATGTCCTACATCTTCAAGGACTTTGTCAATTTAACCACATACTTCTTAACTATATGATGTATCTACCCTTAGGAAGCTATAAAGTTCTTCATGTCATTCACCATCCATTAGGATGCAGTTTCCTTTATCCATGGTTTATACACACTCATATTCTTCCACATAGTTGAAGTAAAGTTTTGAGAAAGTGAAGGCGTACAAACAAAGTAGAACTATGATAAATTAGGATGCATGCTAGTTGAAATGGAATATAGTTAAAAATCCAACATCCTTTTGTGCCACATCTTTTTCCAATATATTTGTCCTCACATTTTAGTTTCTCATCAGATGAATGAAAAATTATCATATTTACTTAGTTGTGTTGTGCAATCTAATTGTCCTTCTAATATAAATTGAATTTGTTTCAAGTTCCTATTCATAATCCCTATTCATAATCCCTATCATTATGATACAATCTCCAATACGCATTGGTTTTTTAAGCCATCTATGAAAATTGTGTTTATTTTAATAGAGCACAAGCACCATTTGATTGTCGGTGTTATTTCCCAATGCCCATTTATATGTAAAGCATACATATGGAACCTTCTAATTTGTCATCGATCCCTTTTGATCGGACTCTCCTTGATTTCCTCTAAACTAACCATCCATCTGTCCATACATGCATATTAGTTAATTATATGATAATTAATATTATGATCAAGAAGGGTATAAGAAGTGATGAGACTTGATCTAGAGAAAACATGTGAACATGTATTATACTCTAAACTCAAGACCAATTACTTATGGATATGGGTCCTTAACCAAAATGTTTGTATGAGTTTACTTATACTTTAGTATACTTTTGTATTTTATTTATTTTGCATTTTAGTACTTTATCTCTTATCAGTTTGAGTGGATATATCCAGATCGATCACTCACTATTATGTCAAACTTGATCACTCTCCCACTTATTGTATTTTATTCGAAATTTGTCAAACTTGATTACTCTCCCACTTTATTTGCACCCATATGCATACATAACACAAATAAGTATACAACATGTGTATAGTTCTAGTAATCTTCTCTCATACTTGTGTACTTGTTCTCGTGTTTTTTTGTGTGTGAGTATTTTTTCCATTCATGGCTTTGTGCTCATATCAATTGGTAGAATGACCTTTTTAGAGTTCTACATTTTGGTCTCCTTGGGATTTTATATCAATTGGTATAAAAACCTTTTTAGAGTTCTACAATTTGGTATCCTTGGGATTTTTCATACTTGAATATCTCCTTGACCTCTCAACTCCAAGTGGCTTGAGCAGATTGCAACAACATCAACACCACCAATTCCTATATTCACCACATCAACATGTATGTAACGTATTTTTGCTTGAGTTGCCCTTTCTTTTTTTGGGTTTTTGTGGTCTATTTTCATAAAAAAAAATCCATAGTTGTGGTTCTTGTTCATGACTGGTAGAATGCTAACCCTTTTCAACATGTTACACATTTTTTAATGTCCATTCCATTGGTTTTCCAATCACCAATTCATATGCATTTCACTGGTTTTGTGCCAATTCCACTCATTAAACCCATGAAATGATCCCATTTGTGATTTTTTGCACTTGGACATGCATGGACATGTAAATCATGGCTCTATTTTTTGCTAGAATGCAACATACAATTTGCATTTGTACCCACACTATGGCTTCGAGCAAATCTTCTAGAGACTCTATCAACTCCCAAGCTCCCAACATTGTTCATCACTAGGCAAATCAACAATGCTAGAACAAACTCTTCATGGAAACCCTTGCACAACAACTAGAACTTGAACAACAACAAAAGGATTTTCAAACCAAAATGATAGAAGACACAATGACCATGTTCTAGATCTTGCAACAAGTTTTGTAATGGCTACAGTGTATAATTTTATGCCCTTTCTCTTGCAGCCATGTTCACACCTCTTGTGCATGTCCATGATCACCATCATGCTCTAGCATCTTCTATATAGTCTAAATATCTTCTTATAAACCCCAATGCACATGACGATCACATGAACCAAGGAAACCTCCACTATAGTGCCTTCTTCTACCTATCATTTTCTAGGAACATACTTCATTGTCAAATTTTCAAGTAGTCCAAACAACTAAGATGCATCAAATTCTTCCAACTCCATTACACAAAAATCCTATGGTGTTGGAGAATCATCCAGAATTCGTCACCATGTCATCATCTTAGGGCTTCCCACCTTTACTAAACCTCTCTTTTTGTCCTTCAAAATTATTATCATGGCCTTATTCCCTCAACAGTTTTCCATACAGTTCATTGAAACTTCCCACTTAAACAAGGAGAGAAAACTATACCACACAATTCTCCATATCTGCATCTTTCTTTTAACAAGGATCTACTCAACTCCTTGGCCCCAAGTGCCATAGTGATGGAGCAAAATGAGTTCAATTTTTTGAGTACAACATTACATGTTTCGTTCCTCATGTTCATGGTCCTACATCCACACTTCTCCTTCCTAATTTTCAACATGCTCCCATTGATTTTATTCTTAAATAGGAAGGACACCCAACATTTTTTTGCCACTGGTTCAAGCACTTCATTTTTAACAAGAGTATAGCTCTATACCAAGACCCAAACTACATAAAGCCCAAGGATGTGTACTTCATTGGAAGGGGTGTGCCCCCACCAAAAATTGAAATCAAGGAAGTTTCCTCTACGTGGGAAGGAATTGATGAGCCATAGTCTACTGAACATGTGTAAACATGTGATTATATTTGTACCTTGGTACACTTTTTTACTTTATATATATTCTCCTTTGGTACATTATCTCTTATCATTTCAGGTGATTCAATCCAAATAGATCACTTACCCACCTTATTATATGTTATCAGAGACTTGGTCAAACTTAATCACCCTCCCACAATTTTGTACACCTATATACATAGATTTTGTACACCTATATGTTGATATTATGGTAGCTGCAGGAGGTATTTACCTCCACGTGTAAACCTGACGAGAATAGAATATTATGGGAAGCAAGAAGAAACCCTAATGAGTTGGTTAATAACCCTAGAAGACAAGTCGGCTCAAGAGGATAACTTGTATTAGGTTATTAGCCTCCAAGAGAAGAAGTCGGCCAGAAGAAATAATATATATTGAATTAATAAGTACCTAGAATGAGAAGTCGACCCAGACAGTTAGCCAGAATTAGTATAAATACAGGAGGCCAGTCTTCATTCTGGCAGGCATTCTCAAAATTGCAGAGAAGCACTTGTGCGCACTGCAGTTGCCCAGATTGTGCGCAAGTTTGGAGGAGAGTTGTTGTTGCAGCTACTGCAGCTAGCAGATTACGCTTTGGCTTGGACTATCTCTTAGTTGGGGTTTGGACTATCTGATCAGCTCTTGTTTGATGCGCTATCCTTGGGGAAAGGTGCGCTACCCTTTGTTTGGCTATCTAGCCTAGGGTTTGCTTCTGGAATGATTCTCAGTCAAGGTTAAGGTGCTCGGAGGGTGGCTTCGGCCTATGGTTGGGTGACAATAGTGATATTGTCGATGGTAAAACGAGCACATCCATTATATTCTAACAGGTTATGGGCCAACACCTCTTTCATTCAGTCTAACCGCTGGAAGGAAGCATAGCCATAAGGATATTAAGCTCATTGAAGAATTGTCGCTAGGGTTTCTAGCAAGAGTAGTCACCAAAGCACTGTCGTTAGGGTTACTAGCAGGTGTAGTTGCAAAAACCCTAATCCTCTCGTTGAGGCACCTTAAGTGAAGGGATTGACCTAATTTATGGATAGACTAGTGCGCCCTAGCCTAGCGCATCTCCTAGTACTCTCAGCAAGCCAAGACGTCAAGTTTGAGTGTTTGGTCAAATCTAGGGTTGACCGAGTCAAAGCAGCCATGACTTACTCTATGAAGTCAGAAAACAAGTTAGATGGAGCTTCTAACTTCAGAGCGTGGAAGACAAGGATTGACCTTATCCTTGTCAAGAATAAAGTGTTGGATATTGTGAAAGGAAAGATCATGAAACCAGAGTTTGAAGAAGGAAAAGAGAAAGAACCGCAGAATGTTGCAGTTATGGAAAAGTTCAAAGACGGAGACATCAATGCCATGAGTATCATAGTGGACTCTATAAAAGACCATTTGATACCCTACATCTCCCATATTGACTCATCGAAGAAGATGTACGATGCCCTAACAAACCTCTTCTCAATCAAAAACATTGAACAAGTAATGAGTTTGAAGAATGAGCTCTGTGACATGAAGATGAATGATGATGACAACATAACATCATACTTTGTAAGAATCTCCCAGTTAAGAGATCAACTACAATCTATTGAAGAGATCATTTCAGAGAAGGAATTGGTAAACATAGTACTCAATGGTCTTCCCAAGACATGGGATGCATTTTCCGCAAGCATGAACACAAGCAAGGAGTATCCTACATTTGAAGAACTTTGGACTTGCTATGCTCAAGAAGAATCAAGGATCAGTGCAAAAGAGAAACCCCAAAAGAAGTGCGATGATCAAGCCTTTACAGCAAGATTCAAGAATTTCAGGAACAAAAGGAAGTTTGGTTCAAGGAAGAAGCCAAATCAAGAGAAAGACATGTCAGAAATACAATGCTTCAACTGTCGAAAGTATGGTCACTACAAGAGTCCTTGTCCCGAGCTAAAGAAAAGGAAGGGGACACACGAAGCATCAGTTGCCAAAGAAAAGGAACCTACAAAGAAGACCAAGCAAGATAAAACAAACTTCTTCTTCTAAAGACAAGGTAACAATACTCTTTTTAGTTCTTGTACATATCTTGTTTGCATAGTCTCT
>ML787205.1:304764-317888 GCA_009831015.1 Picea engelmannii | reverse complement strand
GTCCATAATGTACATTTGTGAATAAAGAATAACATAACTGATAATTAAGTAGTTGATTTGAGTTATTATAATCGTAGTTAGTATTTTGTAGTTAGTTTATAGTTAGATTAGTATAGTTAAGTTAAGTTTGTTTTTATTAGTTTGTAGTTTCCTCTATCTTAGTTTGATTTCTTTTATTTAGTTAGATTAGTTTATTTTAGTTTGTTTTATTAGTTTCTAGTTTCCTTAGTTTAGATTATTTAGCTCAGATCACTTTCTCTTTGGTTTCCTTACGATACCTCAGAGCGGCCAACGGAGCTGTTAAACTCGTCAGGGTGGTCCATACCAAACGGCTTGGGTTATTTAGACAACCCCGGACCGGTTCCACTCTCCCAGTTGACGGATGGACTGTTTCGCCCGTCAACACAACTCCACTTCACCATCAAACAAAATCCCAACAAGAGATGCAGATGATAGCGAGCTTTCCATGTTTCAGTCTTTTAAGTTTGGCATCCGTGAAAGTTCAACCTCTGACAAAATATATTCACCAAGTGCGCCCACTGGAACTAAATTACTCAAAAGTGGATTTGAATTCAAAATAAACTTAAGTACTACTAATGAGGAATCTCAATTTGTCAGCATGTTGGATGTAGAGGCAGGAGTCTATTCTGATCATAAGACAGGATTACAGGCTTCTGCAGAGATTTCAAAGATTTTGTCAATTATAGATGTCTCAAATCCTGATAATGCAAGTTTTTCTTCTTAGATATGAAGTTCTTTCCAATGAGAATGGAATTATCTTTAAGGATCAATCAAGCTCATATTTCCAACACGATAAACATAATTACCGATTAGAGTCTTTTGGCACAAAGATGAAAGGAATTGCACAACGCGAGATATCGACAATCAGGCCATCCAGGAATCATCTTGCTTGTCCATCCAGGAATCATCGTGCTCATATTTGTATACGGAGATGAATGGTTTATTTACATGATTATGGAGATATGCAATGGCGGAGATTTACGTAGTGTGATAGAGCGAATGGGTTTTCGTTCTGAGAGATAATCCGCCAAAATAATCAAATCTCTTGTAGAGGCTCTCGAGTACGCACACGTCAACAACATTGTCCATGGAGACATAAAATATAAGAATATATTAATACATTGGGATTTGAATAATCTGAATGCGTCATTACCCTCTTTCGTGGAACACAATCGATCCGCAATCTTCGGACGTTGTCCTCCACGAAATCGATCCGCAATCTTCGGACGTTGTCCGTGTTCTTTAAGCGAGGAGGAAGATCTTTCCTCCACCGCCATGGAGTTTTGGGGCCTTGAAGTGAAGCTTGGAGAGGCTTTGGCATACGATCCCGGTGATGAAAGATATCTTCACATGTCCCAGGCTGCCACTGGGGATAAAGAAGGTGCTAAAGAAAATGAAAGGGTTTCTTTGTATGTACACGTGGATGGGAAAAGATTTGTGCTTGGGACCCTGTCCTGTGGAAAATGGGACCAGATTGGACTGGATTTAGTTTTTGAGAAAGAGTTCAAGCTCTCTCACACATCCCAATCTGGGAGCGTATTCTTCCCTGACTACACTACAATGGATCATGAAGCCCTTGATGGATTCTCGGATGGTGAATACCTAGAGTCTTCAGAAGACGAGAAAGAAGAATTAGATCAGATGACGACATTAGCTGCAAAGGAGAATGGTGGCAAACTTGGAGCTAAGCCTGTGAAGCTTGAATCTAAGTCACCTGTAACTAATAAAGCAGCAACTAAAGGGAAGCAAGGGGTGAATACACCAGCCAAAAGGTAAGAAGATAATTTCGATGATGATGACAATGATGAGGATATGGAAGATGCGAGTGACTATTATGATGCTTTAGCCTCGGAGCTCAAGCAAGAATTTGAAAGAAGAGAACAAGAAAATAAAAAGAGTCAAAGGAATCTTGGGCTATCTGTGATTTCCGACAAGAGAATATATAGATTGTACGTCGATTATGAAAGCACAATAAAGTTGCCCTTTTACTCAATATCTGAGATAGACAAGTATGAGCTTCTCAGTGTTTTGGGGTCGGGCTCATTCGCGTTGGTGTGCTTGGCAACCAATACATCCAATGTTGAGGATTTCGATGATGATGAAGTTGATGATGACAATGATGAGGATATGGAAGATGCGAGTGACTATTATGATGCTTTAGCCTCGGAGCTCAAGCAAGAATTTGAAAGAAGAGAACAAGAAAATAAAAAGAGTCAAAGGAATCTTGGGCTATTTGTGATTTCCGACAAGAGAATATATAGATTGTACGTCGATTATGAAAGCACAACAAAGTTTCCCTTTTACTCAATATTTGACATAGACAAGTATGAGCTTCTCAGTGTTTTGGGGTCGGGCTCATTCGCGTTGGTGTGCTTGGCGACCAATACATCCAATGTTGAGGATATTGCAAGAAAGTATGTTGGTTGTAATGCCAAGGTGAGGTATGCTTGGCATGGCACCATTAACAAGGGCGTTTGCGACATTATAGTCCACGGTTTTGGCCACCCCAAAATGCTTAAGCATGGCATAACTTATGGCATTGGTGTCTATCTTGCACTTGAAAATTGCACCTATATAAGTGCAGTATACTCTAATGTTGGCGAAATTGAAGAACATCACATGGTGTTGTGCCGTGTGATGATGAGGATTATGGAGCAAGTCAGGCAGGGTTCACAATAGTTTCATCCCATTAGTAAACAATTTGATACCTGTGTAGATGATCTTAAAAATCCGCAGTGCTACATTGTTTGAAGTACCCACATGAACGCGCATATATTGCCAAAATATGTTGTTAGGTTTAGGATTCCTCCTCCATTACGTCAATATTGGTCTAGATTGAAGGCAAAGCAAGCCATAACTAGTCTCCATAGAAGCCCTAAATGTTCTTTGCGTAATGGTCAGGCATACTCTCGATCCGCATGTGAGATTGATGGTGACCAACAACTTTGTCCTGCTTTGATTAAGGAAGCACAACTCAAAATGCAGGGGAATGTGCGAATGCCTAGTTTCGCTTGGATGCCATTTCCAAAGCTTTTTCTCTATTATTGAGAAATTCTTGTCTTCTTCAAGTGTTATCATAATGAAACATCAATACGCTAGTTACAAGGAAGGTAAAATTAACCGAGAAGATCTCATAAGAAAGGTGAGAGTGATTACTGGAGATAAACGACGAACCACCATAAAACAATGGGTGATCTGCGCAAGAAAATAGAGTCACAAAATGAGTTGATTAATAACTGGAGCCTGAGAATTGCATAGTTATAGGAGCAAATATCCAAGTCTAAAATGATAAAAAAAATGAGGAGTTAAGATCCAAGCATTAGGCTTTACCCATGTTTCAAGGACGAAGCTTTTTAGGGAGGGATGACTTGTAATATACCTCACTGTATATTACAAAGTCCCTCAATCATTAATTATACCACTAATATATTAATTATACCATTAATGTAAAGTCACATCCATTGTCTAAAGACGTGACTATATGGACACACCTATATTCATTTGCGTGTATTTATACACATGGTTTTAAACCTAATGATCATCGAATAATAAATTAATAAATATTAAATATATATATTTCATAGATATCTCGTCTTCTACTTTCAAACCTCCTTAAGATTTGCTTAGAATCTACCTTTTTTAGTTTCCAAGGTTATTCTTATAACAAATTGAAGGCACAACCATGGGTACCCCCTTCCTTGGTTATTGCCACCCTATTCATGCAAAAATGTAAGAAATAAGATCTTGATAGCTTTCATTGAAACCTAAATGTTGGAAATGTTATGTCAATGCCATCTTCATCATTTGGCCTTATGGACGTGAAACCCTAAATATTTTTCTCGAACATATAAATAGACTCTTCAAAGACGTTCAATTTATTATGGAACTTCATCTAAATCAATCTATTCCCTTCTTAGATGTCCTCACGACTATTGGCACCATTGGTTTCATTTCCCATCGAGTTTATATGAAGAAAACTCATATCAATAGGTATTTACATGCTTCCACTTATAATCATCCAACTCGAAAATCTATCGTCCTTAATACCTTAGTTACTAGTGTCCAATGCATCTCAACCAAAAGAACCTTAGATTGGGAAAATGCTCATATCAGAAGGGTTCTTCGAAATAACAACTATTTGTCATCTCATATTAACTAAGCCTTTCATCAAGCCAACTACCCTAGAGCTCCTCTCCATCAAACCTCCCAATAATTGAATTTTCAAGCTTATATCTCTTACATCCATGGTTTCACTGATAAGTTAAAATGAAAAACATCCATACTATTTTCAAACCCCTTTAAAGCCTTCGTATCTCTTTGAACTCAGTGAAAGACAAAGTTGACCCCCTTAAGTAGCAGGGTGTTTATGAGATTCCTTACTCTTTTGGTAAGATCTAATTTGACAGGATATGGTAGTCAATCCAAACCTATCTCAAAGAAAATATTGTTGACATTAATCACCATCATGTTTCCAAATCTACCATCACCAAACATTCCCAACATTCCAAGCACCTCATTTGTTTCAATAAAACAAAATTCCTAGCTAGAGCCCCACATTACTCTATCTACCTCATTAGGAAAGCATACCCACCTCATTAGGAAGGTTGTTGAAATAGAGAAGAATTCCAATGATATTAATAACAAGGATGGCTAGTCATGGACCACTATCATCACCTTGACCCAAAACTTAAAATTTTGTCATCCTTGAATAAATAATATTTATTTTGGTTTGGTATTTTCTCTCTCCCCTTTTTCTAGATCTCTTAGTTTTGTTTCTTTCCTCATTAATTTATTTTGTTGTTTTTATCACCTAGTTACCTTTTTCTTCCTCTTTCCTTATATTTTTAAAGTTTGTGTTTTCTCCTCTTTTTTCCCTTATGCCTACTTTGTTAAAAATAAAAAGAGTCAAAGGAATCCTGGGCTATTTGTGATTTTCGACAAGAGAATATATAGATTGTACGTCGATTATGAAAGCACAATAAAGTTTCCCTTTTACTCAATATTTGAGATAGACAAGTATGAGATTCTCAGTGTTTTGGGGTCGGGCTCATTCGCGTTGGTGTGCTTGGTGACCAATAAATCCAATGTTGAGGATGTTACAAGAAAGTATGTTGGTTGTAATGCCAAGGTGAGGTATGCTTGGCATGGTACCTCTAAAAAGGGTGTTTTCGACATTATACTCGACGGTTTTGGCCACCCCAAAACGCCTAAGCATGGAGAAACTTATGGCATTGATGTCTATCTTGCACTTGAAAATTGCACCTATATAAGTGCAGGATACTCTGATGTTGGAGAAATTGAAGAACATCACATGGTGTTGTGTCGTGTGATGATGGGGAATATGGAGTAGGTCAGGCATGGTTCACAGTGGTTTCATCCCATCAGTAAACAATTTGATACCTGTGTAGATGATCTTAAAAATACGCAGTGCTAAATTGTTTGGAGTACCTACATGAACACACATATATTGCCAAATATGTTGTTAGCTTTAGGACGACTCCTCCATTACGTGAAAATTGGTATAGATTGAAGGCAAAGAAAGCCACAACTAGTCTCCATGGAAGCCCTAAATGTTCTTTGTGTAATGGTCAGGCATACTCTAGATCCACACGTGAGATTGATGGTGACCAACATTGTTGTCCTCCTTTGATTAAGGAAGCACAACTCAAAATGCAGGGGAATGCACGAATGCCTAGTTCTGCTTGGATGCCATTTCCAAAGATTTTTTTCTATTATTGAGAAATTATTGTCTTCTTCAAGTGTTAGCATAATGAAACATCAATACACTAGTTACAAGGAATGCAAAATTAACCGAGAAGATCTCATAAGAAAGGTGAAAGTGATCACTGGAGATAAACAGTGAACCACCATAAAACAATGGGTGATCCGGGCAAGAAAATCGAGTCACAGAATAAGTTGATTAATAACTGGAGCCTGAGAATTTTATAGTTATAGAAGCAAATATCCAAGTCTAAAATGAAAAAAAATGAGGAGCTTAGATCCAAGCATTAGGCTTTACCCATGTTTCAAGGACAAAGCTTTTCAGGGAGGGATGACTTGTAATATACCTTATTGTATATTACAAAGTCCCTTAATTATTAATTATACCATTAATGTAAAGTCACGTCCATTGTCTACAGACGTGACTATATGGACATGCCTATATTCATTTGCGTGTATTTATACACACAGTTGTAAACCTAATGATCATCGAATAATAAATTAATAAATATTAAATATATATATATTTCATAGATATCTCGTCTTCTACTTTCAAACCTCCTTAAGATTTGCTTAGAATCTACCTTTTTTAGTTTCCAAGGTTATTCTTATAACAAATTGAAGGCACAACCACAGGTCCCCCATTTCCCTGGTTATTGCCACCCTATTCATGTAAAAATCTAAGAAACAAGATCTTGATAGCTTCCATTGAAACCTAAATGTTGGAAATGTTATGTCAATGACATCTTCATCATTTGGCCTTATGGACATGAAACCCTAAATCTTTTTCTTGAACATATAAATAGACTCTTCAAAGACATCCAATTTACTATGGAACTTCATTGAAACCAATCTATTCCCTTCTTAGATGTCCTCATGACTATTGGGACCATTGGTTTCATTTCCCATCGAGTTTATATGAAGAAAACTCATATCAATAGGCATTTACATGCTTCCACTTATCACCATCCAACTCGAAAATGTGTCATCCTTAATACCTTAGTTACTAGTGTCCAATGCATCTTCAACCAAAAGAACCTTAGATTGGGAAAATGCTCATCTCAGAAGGGTTCTTCGAAATAAAAACTATTTGTCATCTCATATAAACTAAACCTTTCATCAAGCCTACTACCCTAGAGCTCCTCTCCATCAAACCTCCCAATAATAATTTTCAAGCTTACCTCTCTTACATCCATGGTTTCACTGATAAGTTAAAATGAAAAACATCCATACTATTTTCAAACCCCTTTAAAGCCTTTGTATCTCTTTGAACTCAGTGAAAGAAAAAGTTGACCCCCTTAAGTAACATGCTGTTTATGAGATTCCTTGCTCTTTTGGTAAGACCTAAATTGACAAGACATAGTAGTCAATCCAAACCTATCTCAAAGAAAATATTGTTGACATTAATCACCATCATGTTTCCAAATCTACCATCACCAAACATTCTCACCATTCCAAACACTTCATTTGTTTCAACAAAACAAAAATCCTAGCTAAAGCCCCACATTACTCTATCTACGTCATTAAGAAAGCATACCCACCTCATTAGGAAGGTTGTTGAAACATAAAAGAATTCCAATGATATTAATAACAAGGATGGCTAGTCGTGGACCACTGTCATCAAACTTGACCCAAAACTTAAAATTTTGTCATCCTTGAATAAATAATATTTCTTTTGGTTTGGTATTTTCTCTCTCCCCTTTTTCTAGATCTCTTAGTTTTGTTTCTTTCCTCGTTAATGTATTTCGTTGTTTTGATCACCTAGTTACTTTTTTCTTCGTCTTTCCTTATATTTTTTAAGTTTGTGTTTTCTCCTTTTTTTTTCCCTTATGCCTACTTTGTTAAATTGGTTTATATTTAGAATTTATCATCTTCTTTTTTCTTCTATCCATTTTGTTACTCAATTTATATTTAGAATTTCTTGTTTTCTATATTCGTCTTAATGCCTAACTTCATTGAATTTGTCAATCTCTCCTTCCAATTTTGGTTGACCTAGTGAATTTCTTGAATTCCCGTCTTTAGTTTTCCTAACATCTAACTTCATTGACTTTGCCAATATTTCCTACTTATTTATCCACATTATTCCTCATCTTTGATTACTTATTTTTGTAAATGGGTATTAGTTGTACCCAAAACATGTTGGTGTTTTTTTTTTAAATCTTAAACATTGAAAATCTAAAAACATGATGGTGGATATTTGGTTTTATTAAAAAAACATTAATTATATTATGTATAATCATGTTAATACATGCATAGGTATGGATCTTGTGCAAACTTAAATAATTTTTAAAGGATTATGATCTATTCTCATGACTATTCACCAAGGGGACACACACACATTATTCCTTTATTACCATTATTCACCATTCAATTGATATTGTGATATACGTTATTGAAATTTAAAATGCCATTTATTGATAGATGCCTTGAATTTGACCTTATGATCCACTGTCGTCTTCTCAACCATGCCAAGTGATATTAGGAACTGACAAAGTGGTATTAAAATTGGTTTAATCAAAGTATTGTTAGTATTTTGGGAAGACAATTGCACTCAAATCTACTTTAAGCCTCCTTTTATTCCATTTGTTTGTGTGGTCAAGCGACTCTCTATTTTTGTTTCCATTGTGATAATAATGGGGGTGGTGCATAAAATGTGCAAATATTAGTAAGGGCAAAGGAAAAGTATCAAAACCATGTTTAAAAAAAAAAAAATGATTGATAGAAAACTAGAAGAAGGAAAAAAATGGAAAGAACAAGACAAAGGGAAGAAGTTAAAAATGAAATAAGAAAAAAAATTTGAAAAAAAGAGTGCTATAATACAAAACTTGAATCTCATCATCTAAAAATGACCCAAAGTATGGGGGGAATCCAATGGACACATTAATTTGCAAAATCAATGTGTAGGATGTAGATTGCAACAATGGAAAAACAAATAAAACAACGAAATGAAATATAAACATAATTAACTCTCTCACACACACCCACACTCTCACACACAATGTGTATAAAAACACAAATTTCATTAATAAGTTGGTTTGAAGCAACATTGGGAGAGCCCCATCCTACTGGGTAAGACTATTATTTATTCATGTATAATAGGAAATGAACATATGAAAAAATGAATCGACAAGGCAAGCAAAAGGCCAAGAATTAGTGTTGAGGTGGCAACTGATGATAGAGTTCATCAACAAATCTGAGAGGTCAATAGAGGCTTGGTTAATGAGGAAGAGGTGAATGAAGACATGATTGGTAGAGTGATAGCTAACAACAATAATGAGGAAGTGGTCACTGCTAACATTGAGGAAGTTGTTGTTATTGATGGTGAAGAAGTGGTTGCTGTTGACCATAGGAAGTGGCCATCATCGACAACGATGAAATTATCATCATCATCGACTACAACATCATTGTTGTTGATAAGAAAACAAGACTTGGTTGTTGATGATAAAATATGACCTAAAGGTGGTTGTTATTGCCTTGCATTGATCTTCCCATTACATTGCAACCTAGACCAAGTGAGGGAACTATTGTTGAATCTGGCTCCTTGTAAACAACCACTCATCACCTTAAAAAATTGATAGAGTGCTATGGCTTATGTTCATGTCTTCTTCATTATGATGTTTGCTATTTGATTTTCTATTGTTGGTGATGTACAATAAAGATTTAGCTCTACTACTGCCACGTGCTTTACTACCTCAAATGTATCCAACATAGGTGGAAAGTATGGGAAAAGTAATTCCATATCAAAACTAGGGTGGAGGCTAAGTAAGGTTGAAATATTGAGTTCAAAATCATTTTCTCCCAGTTGTTGACCTTGCACGGATGCAAAAATCAACATTGATCATGTAGTTGGCACTTGTCCTCTGTAGTAGGTTGTGGACATGTTTCTATAGCTCTTGAATCCACTCCACAAGCCTTGCTGCTTTATCTACTTCCTTTTGGATATGGTGAGACTCATGTGCTAATGCAAGATGCACAACTACATCAATTGGGGCCAATGGTTGGAACCTCAAACACACCTTGAAGGGGTTGTGACCAATACATCTATGAATGGTTTGGTTGTAATTGTGTTGTACATAGAGTAGATTCGCCTCCCATGTATGTAGATTCTTTGAGTTCTACATCCTAAGAAAATGTAGTATCATTTGGTTGACCACATATGTTTTCCCATCTATTTTTGGATGAAAGGTGGTTGATTTGGTTAGCTTGGTGTCTACTAGAAACCAAAGGCTAGACCAAAAATTGCCCAAGAAGCAATTATCCTTGACACTACCATAATGGTTGCGAGAAGACCAAAGTGAACCCACACATGCTCAAAGAAGAGCTTAGCAATGCTCTTTGTTGATATGATCCTCTTACATCGTGCTAGGATTTCTAGTTTAGAAAATCCATTAACAATAAAAACTTAGTCATTACCATGCTTTGTAGACGCAAACATATCAAGAAGTCCATGGAGATGGACTTCCATGGATTTTCAGGAAGTGGTAGTGGAGTATACAATCCTTGTTTCTCAATTGTTGGCTTGGAAATGGAACACAATTTACATTCCTTGATGTATCTACTAACGCTCTGATGGAGCTTTGACCAATAGAAATATTTATGCAATATTGCCACATTCTTATCCAATATGAAGTGCTCTACCCCTCAAATGTAGTGTGCGTCCTAGATAATATTTCCATGTTTTCTTGAAGGAACACTACGGTGCCAAATATGGTAAAGTAACACATCTTGTAAATAGAAGCCAATAACTTGTGTACCTACAATTAATGCATGCTATTGTCAACAAAATAAATATTGTTGCTATATAAATAAAGTCGATTAGGAGTTTCATGTCCACACAAATTGAGAATGGTGGTTAGCACTACAATTTGTGGGAATCTTAGATGGTTTGCAACTCAATTGGTACTTCACTTCCAGTACTTGATGTAGAGGTGGAACCACTGAAGGTAAGTGGACCACTTTCGATGGCAATTATTTTGTAACTTTCCCTAGGTTTGAATGAGTTGAAGGGGCACATGGTCAATGTGGATGATAGTTTCCTTGCTATAATACAATGCTTCCATCGTTTACACGATTGAACAATGGAGTAAAGAACTTTATTGTAGGTTGGGTATTTGCATATCATTTCATTGAGGGTCTCACTATAGTAGGAAACTAAGTGTCTACTTTAAGTAAGGACAACACCAATTGAATACTTTGAGGCATTACTCTCAATCTTGAATGATTATTGCAAATCTAGAAGATTGAGCACTTGTGCTAAGAAATAGTCATCACTTTCATCTTATCAAATGTTTGTCGTTATGGTTCGGTCTAAGTGAAATTGGATTTGGCTCCCTGTATTGTTGCCTGATTCAAGGACCATGAGACGTGGGAGAGCCCAATACGACCCTGTGGTAGAAATTGACAAGGCATAGATAGCTACAAAGATTTGTAATTGTTGCTGTGGATATCCAATCTCTAATTCCCTATATCTTTTCTAGATCTACATGTAATCCATCCTTTTCCAAAAAGTGACCCAAGCATTGTATCCTCTTCACACCAAAAGAGCAATTTTCCAAGTTAACATACAACTTGTGGTGATGTAGAGTGTTGAGCACATGACAAATGTGCTCCTCCCATGTATGACTGAAGATGAGGGCATCATCTATGTAGTTCACCACAAACGAATCCTTGAACAATCTTAAATTTCCATCCATCATCCTCATGAACATTACATGGTTTTCGTTAGGACTAAAGGTGTAACTAACTATTCGAGTAGGCCTTCATTAGATTTAAAGGTTGTCTTCACACATCAACCTGTTTGATTGACATTTGTTGGTAACATATTTGAGATTAATTTCATTGAATAATTTTCACCCTTGAGATGATCTAGCAATTCATCGATTTGAGGAATAAGGTACATGTTTCTAATCATGGTCTAGTTAAGTTCTCCATAGTTAATATAGAGTCACCATGAACCATCCTTATTTTGACCAATATAATTAAACTCCCACAGGGTGAACCACTAGATTGAATATGGCCTTTCTTGATCAACTCCTAGATCTACCATTTAATCTCATTGTTCTTTAAAATAAAGTGTAAATAAATTGGTCACTAGGGAAAGGGCCTCCTAGATGGTCAAGTTGATTGGATGATTCATGTGATAGTGTAGTGGTACTCCTATGGAGTAAGTGAATATATCTTGGTATTTTTCCATCAATGGATCTACTTATATTTGTTGCTTGATTGGAACACTTGTAGTAGTACGAGAAATCACAACAATGTTTCTTTCTCCATAGGATATGACCATAAAAGCACAAAATTCTCGGTTTTGGCAATAACTTCCTGCATTGCTTAGCACTAATCTAAAAGATTGTGGTGGAAGACTTAGCCAATGGAATCTTGTAGGGATAATCTCCCAAGGTGATGATGATGTTGCAGGGTTTGGATTGGTACATGTGTCTCTTATACATATAAGGATGTCTAAGGAAAACATCATAGATATCAAGGGGCACAACATCACAAAGCACCTCATTTTCGAAGGGCTTGATATCATGTATAAGTTGACATTGATTATTGGTGCATAGGTATCGTCTTGGTTCAAGTAACCAATGGTGTATGGCTAATGATGAGGCGTTGTTTGTAGTTTTAACCTTTTTCAAAACCTTTACATAAATCAAATTCTTCTAGTTTCCATTGTCAACGGTGAAGTGCAAGGTTGTGCCCTTCACCCATATATGTGAGTGGAAGAGTCCTCCCCCTTTTTAGGCTTCTATTCCATGATCCATTTCCATAGTCTTGGGTTTTCAATGGTGTTGAATATAATGTGGTTGTGTGGCTCTGCATATCAGTGATCATGGACTGTTGAGCTCAACACTCCACTCTCAAGTGCCATTATGTTATGTGCATGTCACATCACTTCCCTATATCTTTCTTTGACTTTCCATTTGGAGAGGGATTCCATTGATTATTTGATTGTTGGGTCTCCTTTCCTCACCCTTTGTGATGGAAATTGGGACTACCTTTATCCTCCTTCGCCTATGGCTTGTTTGTAGAACCAAATTCCTTTTCTCTCTTATGCATGAACTTCTCTTCAATTTTGATCCCATGTTTGTAGGATACTCATAGGGATTATATGTCTAGATTTTCCATCTCAATCTAGATGCACCTATGTAGATCATTGTGGTACTCTAGGTCTCTATGCCTCTCTGAGTCCTTAATTGCATGTTTTTTGGACAAGCCTTGGAATGCATCAATGTATCCATGATTAGTCCAGTATCGAACCTAGAAGAGTTGTTTCCACTACTTGGTTTATTGGTCATCATAATTTCCCACATAGAGGTATTACTCCTTGATGGAATCCAACAACGCCCCTACCCCCCCTCCCAAATCAATTCTTCAGATTG
>ML787205.1:272033-304736 GCA_009831015.1 Picea engelmannii | reverse complement strand
CCACCCCCCCCCCCCCCCCCCTCCCAAATCAATTCTTCAGATTGGTCAAACAATCATGCTTCCCTGTTGGTCCTCTACAACTTGTGAATAATATCTATCCCACCAAGGCTTGACAAGAGGAAATGTTTTCAAAATGGCGAAGGTAATATTTTATTTATCCAAAAAGCTATTAATATAAAAATACCCTTCCAATTGGTTGAGCCACTTCTCTAAGGAATCTACACAAATCTTTCCTTCAAATTAGGAAATGTTTAAATTTACATGTACCTTGAATGTAATTTCTCATTTGAAGGGTTAGTTTAATGGTGATGAACTCCTGGTTGTCCTATTATGACATTTCGTTACTGCTCGAGGGATTCATTGAGAAGCAATTTGATGGGATCCCTTGCTCTAGAGTCTTTGTTCTCCTTATCCATACGAGGTCATTTGAGCTAGTATAAAGGAAGGTAGTCAGATGGACTACAAATTAGTAGATTAAGGTTGTTATGTCTTACCTTTTGAGAGGAGACATGCACCGACAAGTATAAGGCTCTAATACCACTAATCCATATTTTTTGAGGGAATTCAATGGGCACACACTAATTTGAAAAAATCTGTGTATAATAGAAGATTGTACATTGCATCATTGAAAAACCAAATTAAATTCACTACAATATTTTGGGTGTTTTACCACCCAAAAAACATCCAAGAGATCTCTCTACCTCGAAACCCCATCGAAATGGTCTCTTTTGCAACCACTAGTTTCAAATGTGTATGTTATTGAATGGGAGAAAATATCCATATAAGCGTTTAGTAAAACATCCATATAAATATCTAATGTTAAGTCTAAAAAAAATGTCTTCGAATATGTGTTTCTTGATAAAAAAAATAGTTCATTCTCTAAGGATATTATTAAGTCTTACACAGATACCAAATAAATGTCCAATATAATATTGAAATAAATAAATAATATCATAAAAATAAATAATAAATATCTTGATGGGTTAGGTCGAGTGGTTGAGCCCTATGAATTACATGCAGGAGGTCTCAATGTCAAGTCCTCAGGTTGACTACCTTTGTGATGTACTTGATGTTGTGGACCTCACTTGATGTCCTTATTGAGCGAGGTGCACTAATTCTATGCAAACCACCTTACACTGGGTACCATCCATTGAATGAGGGGAAGTGCTCAAGATTTTCTCAAGGATCTACATTTCAAGGAAATAACAACAATAACAACAACAATATATAATTTTCAATGTAACTTGGTTTGTTGGTAAAGAGAGAATGTACTATTTTTCCTCACAACCAAGGTTCATATCCCCTACCAATATATTTGCCCCTCTTTGGCCTACAAGCCTACACAAGTAGGTTGTTTGTAGTTGGGAGTCAGGACCATGTGTAAGAACACCATATTGGGAAGGTACATGTTTTTTTCATTAAGATATAATGATGACTGCCAAAACAATATACAAAAAATTATAAATAATATGGATTATATTGACCATCATGGTTTATCATATTGACCATGGTCAAACATGGTTAATACTATATATTATATATTACTATTATTATTACTTATTATTTTTTAGGTAATAATTATGATTGGTAGTTGGCCATGATGACCATGGTTGACCAATATATCTATCATGGTTTATCATTATTAACTACATTGTCTATGGTAGACCATCTTGACTACATTGGTCATGGTTGACCACATTAAACCATTAACCCATAATCCCCTAACATACTAACCTCCTAACCAATTAACCCACTAATCACTAACCCACAAAGCCCCTAACGTCTTAGACAATTAAGACCATATCATAACCTTCTATCCACTAACCATATTGACTATGATTGACTAATATGGTTGACCATATATATTTGAGAATGGTTGACTACAATGTCCATTAACAAAACAAACATTTTCTTTAATTGTGACACAATAAATATTAGAGATATGTTTTTTTCACTCTCCTTTATTTTCTAGAATTACAAAATGTTAGAAAAATAGGATCGCAGAGCAATAAAATAAAACAAATGTGGAAATAAAACACAAAAGATACATGATACAATAGAGACAGATATATGTGGTTCACCCAGTGTGGGCTACACCCACAAGATAAATTTCTAGGTCCTTCCTTTTTTATTATCCATCAAAATGAAGGGATACAACCTACAACATGCCCCCTGTAACTTCTTCTTCTTTCTCTCACAATCTCCTCTCTCAAAATGCAATATTCGCAATAATACAGAGCCACAATACAATTCCCTCATAAAAAGAGGGTTTCCTTCTAGGGAAAAAAAACCTAACATAACTTCTACCGTCAGATCTGCAACCTTATAATTAACAATCTAGATTGATTACGAAATTACAATATTTTACAAGACAATTTTTCCCAATATTTCTCTTCAAGGGCACTGCCCCCTGTAGACCCCCATGGCGATAGTTGTAGGGGGGAATTCCCCCCACACTCCCCTGTTAGGAAATGGGGTCCAAGCACGAATAAAAAAAACCTTTGAATCATGAAGACAATTAGGCTCCAGAACCAACAATCTCCCACTTGGAGACTGATCACAATAACTTCACTATTGTTGTACCTGCTGGACTATACTCCACCTTGGACCTGGAAAATTTATCATCTTCACCTTCATGCTTGAAGACCAATTGAAACTAAGCAAGAACTCAGGATTTTGGCTAGTATGTATCTTTTCCAACTTCAAATGTCCATCTTCCAAGACATATCATATGAAATGGTACCTGATTTGTATATGCTTAGTCTTCGAATGGAAGACTAAGTTCTTTGCAATGTGAATGGTATTCTCATTGTCACAGTACAACCTGCTATTCTCCTGCTTATTTCCCAGTTCCTCCATAAACCTCTATAACCAAATCATCTCTTTACTAGCCTTTGTAACAACAACATACTCTGCTTTCGTTGTTGAAAGTGCAACAACCTTTTGTAGTTTTGAAATCGAACTTATTGTTGTTCCACCTACAGTAAAAACATACCCTATGGTGCTCCTCCTGCTATCTTTATCACCTCCCATATCTGAATCAACATATCATTGTAGAACAATGTCTGAACCTCCAAAACATAATGCATGATTAGAAGTACTTCTCAAATACCTGAGAAACCACTTTACTGCCTTCCAATGTTCTTTACCTAGATTGTTCATATACCTGCTCACAACTCTCACTGCATGTGCAATATCTGGTCTTGTGCAAACTATTGCATACATCAAGATGCCAACTACTGATGATTAAGGGACCTTGGACATGTATTCTATATTGTCTTGTGTCTTGGGAAAATTTTCCTTGGTTAATTTGAAATGGTTGGCTAAAGGTGTACTAACTGGTTTTGCATTTTGCATTCTAAACCTCTCCAACACCTTCTCTATGTACTCACCCCGAGACAACGTCAATTTGCAATTTTTCCCGTCTCTTGTTATTCTCATACCAAGGATTTTCTTTGCAGCACCCAAATCCTTCATCGAAAATGAATTAGCTAATTTCTTCTTGAGCACATTTATATCCAACATATTAAACCCTGCAACAAACATGTCTTCTACATACAATAGCAAGATAATATAGCTTCCATTTTCTAGCCTTTTAAAGTAAACACAATGATCATAATGACATCTACTATAACCTTGTTCTGCCATAAACCTATCAAACTTCAAATACCACTTCCTTGGAGCTTGATTTAGGCCATACAAGATTTTCTTCAACCTACATACCAAATTTTCTTTCCCTTTGACCTCATACCCCTGTGGCTGCTGCATATAAATATCTTTATCCAAATCCCCATGGAGAAAATATTTTTTTACATCTAACTGTTCAAGATGCAAATCTTCTACTGCCACGAAACTTAAAATAGTCCTAATTGAAGTCATTTTAACAACATGAGAAAATATTTCATCAAAATCTATACATTTCTTTTGTGCAAACTCCTTTATAACAAATCTAGCCTTGAACCGTTTTTTTCCTCCATCTTCTTCATTCAACCCGCAAACCCATTTATTCTGCAATTCTCTTTTCCCTATAGGAAACCAAACCAAATCCCAAGTCTAGTTATTTACCAAGGAATCCATTTCCTCTTTCATTCCTTGCTCCCACTTCTTTTTAGTGTCTACCTGCATTTTCTCTTCATAACTTTCTGGTTCACCAGAATCAGTCAACAATAAATAATACAAGGGGTCTACTTAACCTGGTAGATCTTCTAACAACACTTTTACGAGTTTGAGGTACATGTTGCTCCTGTTGTACATTTTTGTTTTTTGGTAACTTTGGAATTTATTTTTCAATGATCTCATCAAACACTGTGTATTCTAGTTTTTATTTTTCTTGTTTCTTTCCCTGCAACTGATCTTTGTACATGACCTTCTCATTGAATATGACATCTCTACTCCTAATGATTTAACAATTTTCATAATCCCCTAAGTGATAAAAAAAATCATTAACATCGTATCGAATAAATGTACACTTCTTGGATTTTTCCTCGAGTTTTGTTCTATTTTCTTTATCAATATGGACAAATGATTCACAATCGAAAGTCTTCAAAAAAGAATAGTTTACCTTTTTACCTGTCCATTCCTCCTATGTAATTCCACCATCCAAAGAGCTTGAAGGTCCTCTGTTTATTAAGTAAATAAAAGTATATACACATATGTCCAAAATTGTAAGGGAAACCCAACATGCAATTCTATACTCTTTGCATGCTCCATGATTCTCCTATTCATCCTTTCCGACACACCATTTTCTTGTGGTGTTCCTAGAACTGTCTTCTCCCTATGAATCCCATGGTATGAAAAATAATCATCAAACTCATTATTGCAATATTCACCTCCATTGTCTGATCTAAGACACTTCAACATTTTTCCTGTCTCATTCTCAACCAAAAATTTCCATTTCTTACAAGTATCAAAAACATCAGATTTTTGTCGAATGCGATAAACCCAAGTTTTTCTAGTTGCATCATTAATAAAAGTGACATAATAAAGAGAGCCACCGAGAGATGATATATGAGCTGGTCCCCATACATCTGTGTGCACAAGCTCTAACTTTTCATTCTTCTTTAACTTTCCAACTCTAAGAAATTTGACTCTTTTATGTTTTCCATAAACACAATGCTCATAGAAATCCAAATCAATTTGTTTAATATCTGGAAACAAATTTCTTTTGTGAAGTATCTACATCCCCTTCTCACTATTATGTCTAAGCATATGACGCCACAGTGTTGTATCCACTCCTGTAGAATCTAAAGAGATAAAAGAGTCAGTATTACCAGTACATAAATACAATGTACCTACCTTTTCTCCTTTTTCTATCACCACTGATCCTTTGGTGACCTTCCACACCTTATATGTAAATATAGATATACAACCTTCACTTGCCAACTGTCATGTTGAAATTAGATTTTTCCTTAGATCTGGTACATGTATTACCTCTTTCAATAACCATTGGTTTCCATTCTTTTGTTTTATTTGTACCTTACCCATTCCAACAATTTTGCATGGTGTATCATCACCCAAATGAACCTGTCCAAAATCACCTTGAACATAATATAGAAAATATTTCATATGGGGTGTGGCATGAAATGAAGCTCCTGAATCTACTACCCAAGACTTGGAAATATTATCTACATAAAGAATCAAGGCATCTTGTAACACATCACCTGATACATTTGCTTCCTGATTTTTTCTCTTGTTGTCCATCTCTTTGTTTCTTTGGAGCTCTATAGTCTTTCTTCAGATGTCCTTTCTTTCCACAATTCCAACACTCTATCTTTCTTAGTGTTGATTTGGATATGCCCTTCCTAGAATTCCCGTGGTTACCTGAGCCCTTTCCTCTATTCTTTTTTCTTCCCATGTTCTCCATGTTTAATGCATTACCTGATGTCTCACCTGTTCTTTTCTATCTCATTTCTTCACTAAGGATAACACCAACAACATCATCAAATTTTAGAGTGTTTGAACCAGAGACAAAGTTACTTACAACCATGACCAAGCCATTCCAACTTTTTGGAAATCAGCACAAGATTAGAAAATCCTTGACATCATCATCAAAGTCCACTTTTATAGAACTTAGCTGATTAATAACCGTATTAAATTCATTTAAATGATCTGCATTAGAACCACCTTCTAACATCTTCATATTAAATAATCTCTTCATTAGAAATACCTTATTGGACGTCGAGTGTTTTCATACAATTTAGCCAATGCGTCCATCAACTCCTTCATTGTCTTTTCTTTTGAAATATTGAAAGCCACTGACGCTGCTAGGCTCAGTTGTATCGTTCCTAGTGCCTTTTTGTCGTCCTTCATGGCCATTGAATTATTTTTTATTCCACCCAATGGTAGGAATAGATCATTTTGATATAAATAATATTCCATTTACATCTTCCATAACTGGTAGTTTTGGCCATTAAATTTCTCGACCCTAAACTTTCCATCTTCTGCCATTGCTCCCACTCGAACCAGGAACCCTCTTTTCATGCGAGTTACCTTTCACTTTGATACCAATTGTTAGAAAAACATAATTGCGGAGAAATAAAATAAAACAAAGAAGATACAAAATACAATAAAGACACAAATATACATGGTTCACCTAGTGTGGGCTATGTCCACCAGAGAAATTGTCAGGTCGTTCCTTTTTTATTATCCAACAAAATGAAGGGATACAATCTACAACATGTTGAAATATTGTAACTGCAAATAATATTCTACTTATTATTGAACTATTATCTTATAGATCAATCCCCTTTTGTGGATTGATCATGTCGGTCTTTGTACAAGACCAAATCTCCTTTTGTGGATTGGTCAAACCCTAATTATATGCTGCTAATTAAGAAGTCGGCCCCTGGACCTAGTTAAAGTGGTTTTAGACACTAAAGAAGAAGTTGGCCCTACTTGATGAAGAGACACCACTCTAGCCCCTTCCAACCAATATAAATAAGAGTGGAAGGTGCCCCATTAGCTCACTCACTCAAGTCACTCGTCTAGTGCGCAAGTTTGAAGGAAGTTGTAGTTGCTAGTTGCCAGAAGAAGGAAGAGAAAGGCACATTGCTCAGTGTTGGATATTCTCTAGTGTTTGGTTTATTATCTTGGCATTGTATTGTAAATCTATATTAAGGAAGTTTTTGTTGGGTTTTCTCCCCCATGAGGGTTTCCCAGGATAAATGTTATGTACCTTATGATTGTGTATCTTTCAGTGATCCTGCTTATGCTATTATTGTCTAGTAAATTGAAAAGAACTTAATAGTTTCTCTAAATTTAACATGATTTCAAAGCTTGACTGAATAGAGCACCTTTTATTGGGTTACCAAAAACGTCACAGTTTCTGTACAAGAAAATTAGGGCTTTTGTTGGAAGAAAAATTCATCCTAAAAACTACCTAGGGAAGTGCACCCTAGCCTAGCGAACTCATTGGCAGCTTGAGTGCACCTTTTCATTTGTTAGTGCCTTTGGAAAGTGAAACCCTAGTTTTCAATGGTACCAGAAAACCAGAAAAACCAGGAAAACCAGGAAACCATAACTAGCACCAGAAGTACCAGTCTAGATTTGCACAGGCCCAGTTTCAAGGAGTAAAATTTGGATTTTCAGAAAACTGTCTGCACTAGGCTACTCGCCTCAGCCAAGCACACCTCCTGGTAAGTTAAGATCTAAATTATGAGCACTTTCATTTTTTTGGTCATTTTCCCAGCTCTAGGTCAAGATGCCTACAAGCACCAAGCTTGTTGACAAATTAGAAGGTGTGGATAATTTCCG
The DNA here is from genome assembly GCA_009831015.1 of Picea engelmannii. Taxonomy (NCBI): domain Eukaryota; kingdom Viridiplantae; phylum Streptophyta; class Pinopsida; order Pinales; family Pinaceae; genus Picea; species Picea engelmannii. Next base: position 296,984 of record ML787205.1, on the reverse strand, counting down.
TGCCTGGAAGTATATGATTGCACTCATTCTTGAAGATAATGAACTTGCAAGATACATCAAAGAAATGTACCAGAACCCACAGATGCTACAAGTAAATCAAAGTACCAGAAGGATATGGTTAGGGTCAAAAGAATCATTGCATACTCTATTAAAGATCACTTGATCCCTCAAGTGGCTTCGAAGAATACTCCAAAATAAATTTTTGATGCCCTAACTAGATTGTATGAAGGAAGAAACATTAACAAGAAAATGAACTTGAGAACTCAACTCAAGAATACAAAGATGCAGAAAGGAGAAACAGTTCATGACTTTTTCTCTAGGATATTTCAATTCATGGAACATCTAGAAGAAATTGGAGATGCCCTAGATGAATATGAACTCATAATGACATCTCTTAATGGTCTCACAAGACCTTGGGATGCATTCATCCAAACCATTTGTGCCAAAAAGGAGAAACTACAATTTGACAATCTTTGGGAAGAATGTGTTCAAGAAGAAGCAATAGTAGCTAACCAAGAAGAATTACTATTAAGGGATCAAGATCAAGCTCTAGCTGCTCATGTTAAAGGATGAAAGAGAAGTTCTCACTTCAAGAAGGAGAACCACCTACATAAGGAGTCTCACTCTCCAAATAGATTCATCAATAAAGAATCTCACCCTCCAAGGAGATTCTAGAAGTTTCAGAAAGGTCAAAGAAGAGAAAATGATTTTTCCTCCTATCAATGTTACCATTGTGACAAGATGGGACACATTGATAAGAATTTTCCAGCTAGAAGAGAAGAATACAAGAAGAGAAATAACAAAATATGCCATGCCCATGAAGTTGAATATGATGAGCCACACACAAAGATGATTAAAGAAAAGATTGAAGATTATGTCTTATTCTCTGTCCTCTCAGGATTAGTACCACCTAGAGAGGACACTTGGCTCATAGATAGTGGTGCTTCTAAGAACATGACAGGTCAGAGAGACATTCTCTTTAGCCTCACAGAAAATAACTTTCCCCAAAAAGTTACACTTGGAGATGATTACTAGTACCCTATCAAAGGAGTGGGAGAGTCCACTTACAAACTTGATCCAGGGACTCTAATGAAGATGAAGGATGTACTATATGTACCGGGTTTGACAAAGAATTTTCTTTCTATCTCAACTTTAGATAAGAAAGGCTTCAGGGTTGCATTCATAGATGGTGAAGTCCTTATGTGGCCTAAAGGAAAAACCATAGAAGATGAAATTGTTATTGAAACATAAGAAGGTTTCCTATATAAATTAAAAGGTCACTCAGATGCAGCCTTGACTCACTCCACTGAGAGTCCATGGGAAATTTGGCATAGAATACTAGCTCACATCAACTACAAGGCCTTACCATATGTGAGTGAGCAAAGCAGTTACAAGTCTACCATATTTCAAAGTTGACCATGAAGGTGTGTGCAAGGGATGTGCACAAGGAAAGAACACAAATAATCCTTTCCCGAAGAGCAATAGTAAATCATAAGGAGTCTTGGAGCTCATCCACTGAGATGTATGTGGCCCAATGCCATCAATCTCTCTTAGTGGTTATGTATACTATGTGTCATTTATTGATGACTATTCTCACAAGAATTGGGTTTACTTCTTGAAATCAAAAGATGAAGTGTTTGGAAAATTGAAGGAAATCAAAGCCTTGATAGAGAATCTCTCTAAAAGAAAAATAAAGATACTCAAGTTAGATAATGGAGGAGAATACACCTCAAAAGAGTTTGTAAGATTTTGCACAGATGTCGAGATTAAGAGGGATCTCACCACTCCCTACAATCCTCAACAAAATGGTGTATTAGAAAGAAAGATCAAAACTATAATGGAAGCAATGTATACTATGATCCATGATCAAGATCTTACAATGCACTTATGGGTAGAAGCAACAAGAACAACAATGTATGCACAAAACATATTATCCCATAGTGCACTTGAGTTCAAAAGCATGAAGAAATGTTCTCCAGAAATAAGCCAAAAGTAAGCCATCTCGAGATATTTGGATGTCCAGTGTTTGTACACATTCCAAAAGAGAAGAGAACCAAGCTGAACTCTTTAGAAAAGAAGGGAATATTTTTTGGATACTGTGAGGTCTCAAAGGCCTTCATAATTTACATACCATGTTACCATCACATTGAGATCAGCAGAGATGTAACCTTTGATGAAGATGTCGCACTCAAGAAATCAAGGAGATGTCAGCTTGAATAAGAATATGAAGAAGAGCCTATAGTTCCCAGAGTTACAGAACTAGTGAGGGAATTCACAGTTACCCCAATGATGAGATTCAAGAAGATCCGATATGATAGAATCTCAAGAACCTCCCCAGATGGCGATCTCTCACAAGAGAAAGCCAACTTGGGTGAGGGAACTTATTCAAGATGGAGAGAAGTATGTTGCCCCAGAAGGAACTGTGAGACAAGTCAAGAAACCTAAGTCATTCTCCATTTATATGGCTTTGATGTGTGATCTCATAGAGAAGGAGCCTACTTTCTTTGAAGAAGCCAGTCAGAAGAAAGAATGGGCATATGCCATGATAGAAGAATACTAATCCATTCTAAAGAATGATGTATGGGAAATAGTTTCTAGACCAAAGAGAAAATATGTGGTATCTTCCAAATGGTTATATAAGATAAAACATGATGTTGATGGAGGTATTGAAAAATACAAAACAAGGTTTGTATCTCATGGCTTTTGTCAAAAGGAAGGCATTGATTATGAAGAGACGATTGCTCCTATAGATATATACACTTCTATTAAAACCATCATAGCTCTTGCAACTAAAATGAAGTGGAAGTTACACCAGATGGATGTGAAAAAAAACTTCCTAAATGGTGTCATTGAAGAAGAAGTGTATATAGAACAACCTCAAGGGTTTGAAGTTGAAGACAAAAAGACTCATGTCTGTAGGTTGAAGAAGGATCTGTATGGATTAAAGCAAGCTCCTAGAGCTTGGTATGGAAGAATTGATAGTTTCCTGAGGAGCTTGGGCTTTACCAAGAGTAAAGTTGATTCTAATCTTTACTTCAAGGTTATGAATGATGAGCCAATTATATTGTTTTTGTACATGGATGACTTATTCTTAACTGGAGAAGAAAAGCTCATCACTGATTGTAAGAAGAAGCTCACTGCAGAGTTTGAGATGAAAGACCTATGCCTAATGAATTATTTATTAGGTCTTGAGGTTTGGCAGAGCCTGAGAAGATCTTCCTTAACCAAGGGAAGTATGTAGTTGAAATACAGAAGAGGTTTGATATGTTGGAGTGTAAATCCATGAACACACCCATGGAAACAAATTTGAATCTCTTGGTTGATACTTCGTGAGAATTGGTTGATGCTACATTGTACAGACAGATCATTGGATCGTTGATGTATTTGACGAATACCAGGATACATATATGTTTTGTTGTGAACACCTTGAATCAGTCTCTGGTAGAGCCCAGACGTGTTCACCTTGTTTCTGCAAAACATGTGATGATATACCTTAAGGGTACGTTGGACTTTGGTCTCTGTTATAATGGAGATCACGAATTCAAAATGATTGGTTATACCGATTCAGATTGGGATAGAAGTGTTTTTGACAAAAAGAGCACTTCAAGATGTTTTTTTCAGTCTTGGATCAACCATGACTTCATGGTAGAGTAGGAAGCAATCTAATATTTCTCTTAGCAGAACAGAAGAAGAATACATTGCTGCATGTTCTGCCAATTGTGAAGCCATATGGCTTCGGAATTTGTTGACAGGTCTATTTGATCTAGAGATGGAAGCAATCATGATTCTATATGACAACCAAAGATGCATAAAGATGACATAGAACCCTGTGTTCCATGACAAGTCGAAGCACATAAAAATTTGGTATCACTACATTCATGATATGGTGTAGAGGGGAGCCATAAAGCTCCAATATGTTGGCACAGATTAGCAGGTTGTAGATGTGTTGACCAAGCCTCTGTCTCGTGTAAAGTTTGAGCACTTTCGAGACAAGCTTAGTATTTTCCGAAAGAACATCCCTTGAAAGGGGGAGTGATGTTGATGATACTATGGTATCCTAACCAACAACGTGTATCTCAATTAGGATTTTATATCCTAGGGGACTGATCATCCCTAGATAGATCTCGAAGGTATGGTAATGATGATCTGTCAGAGTACCTGCGCATGTATATGCTAGATGTGGTCAGTAGTGGTATCTCTGTTAGGATTTTCATAATCCCAGGGAATCTAATGATTCCTCGAAATATCCTGAAGGTCCCGTAAGGACGGTCTGTCAAAGTATGACGTGGTAGCTCCATTAGGATTTTATATCCTAGGGAATCTTATGATTCCTGGGAAGATCCCCAGGGACTGTCAGAGTACCACAAAATGTTGTTGATACACCTGCTTCATTCTGTTGTCCCATGATGGTGATGTTGTTGTTTCTCCAACCTCGTGTTTTGATGATGTTGTTGCTCTAGCCTCATGATGTGATGATGTTATTGCTACATCCTAGTGATATGATGATGTTATTTCTCCAACCTCATGATGTTGATGATGATACATCATTATGTTGTTGTTATTTCTTTTATGCTAACTGATGTTGATGTTTCAGGTTCCAGCTTCATGCTGTGAACGATGATGATGATGATGATGATGATGATGATGATGTTCCAACTCCATGTTGTGAGTGATGATGATGATACTCCAACTCCATGCTGTGAATGATGATGTTATTGATGATGAGAAAAAATTCTAATGATTGATAAATATGCCAATTAGTGTTCTAGATGTTGTTGATGTTGTTTCCCTCTCTCTTTCTTGATGTTGTTGTAGAATACCCTCCTTGTTAAGGGGAAGTGTTGAAATAATGTAACTGCAAAGAACATTCTAATTATTATTGAGCTATTTTCTTACAGATCAATTCCCTTTTGTGGATTGATCATGTTAGGCTTTGTATAAGACCAAATCCCCTTTTGTGGATTGGTCAAACCCTAATTATATGATGCTAATTAATAAGTCTCCCCCCAGGCTTAATTAAAATGGTTTTAGCCACTAAAGAAGAAGTCGACCCTGCTTGATGAAGAGACACCCACCTAGCGTCTTCCAACCAGTATAAATAAGAGTGGAAGGTGCCTCATTAGCTCACTCACTCAAGCCACTCATCTAGTGCACAAGTTTGAAGGAAGTTGCAATTGTCAATTGCGAGAAGAAGGAAGAGAGAGACACATTGTTCAGTGTTGGATATTTTCTAGTGTTTGGTTTATTATCTTGGCATTGTATTGGCAATCTATATTAATGAAGTTTTTGTCGGTTTTCTCCCCCATGAGAGTTTCCCAGGATAAATGCTATGTACCTTGTGATTGTGTATCTTTTAGTGATCCTGCTTATGCTATTATTGTCTGGTAAATTGAAAAGAACTTAATAGCTGCTCTAAATTTAACACAACATGCCCGTTGTAACTTTCTCTTATTTCTCTCACAATCTCCTCTCTCAGAATAAAATATTTTCAATAATACACAACCACAATACAATTCCCTCATAAAAATAGGGTTTCCTTCTAAGGAAAAAAACCCTAACATAACTTCTACCGTAAGATATGCAACCTTATAATGAATGATCCATATTGACTACGAAATTACAATATTTTACAAGGCAATTTTTCGAATATTTCACTTTGGGGGTGCTGCCTTTGAATCCCCTGCCAGGGGGGCCTACAAAAATTGTTGCCACCCCCCCTGGTGATAGTTGTGGGGGGGAAAGTCCCCTCACACCTCTAAATCAAGAAGATAATCAGGCTCCACAACCAACACAAAATTACATACACTGTTATCTTATAATACATCTCTTCTTTGAACTCTATATTTGAAAACAAAGTGTTAAAAAGTTAAATTAGAAAAATAAAAGGAATATACTTCTACAAAATATATAATATTAGTACATGTTGTCGAGCATTTTATTTTATATTACCCAGTAGGGAAACATTCCATGAATGACAGTGAATTTTTTAAAATAAATTATTTTATAATAAAATGGCAATTTCTTCTTTGTCAAGTCGTGAAATGAAATTCGTAGTTTTATAAGTGATTTTGAAATATTCAAATGGTTGTTTTACTTAACAAAATAATATAGAGAAGAGGATATTGAAAATCTACGAGTATTTACTTCTCTAAATGTGCTTGACATGATGCACTGAGATCATTAATTGCATTACACTAAACATCAAATTTGAAATATTAATTCCATGAGTCTATTTCTCTACAGTCCAAGAAGATAATGCAGTGCATTTGTATTGAGGAAACAAAGGTCCTTGCCATGGTTGAACACTACTTGAAAATTCCATAAGGGAGGTGATTAAAATTGAAAAATTTGGGAATTATTTCACTAGGGATGATGACCTCAAGTTTAGTAGGATGTGGCTTCCCAATCTATGTAGCCAGGGAAATGACCCCCCTAGGTAAGTGGTCATCATCAAGGAATATCTTTCTTGGTCTCTAATATATGTTGTTGTTTTCTCTATGGTAAGTCCTCATAGTTGTGTGTTTGTTCCTTTCTTGTTGCTCCTTCTCTTCTTACAATTTTAATTTGTTTTTCATGGATCATTTTTCTATTTGTATTTATATATCAATCTATTTATAAAATTTCTATGTAATTTACATTATTAACATCAATGTTGTTCACTACATCATAACTTTTTTTCCTAAGGAAAATTTCATGGGGAAACCCAAGGGATGTTTCCCCACATTCATGGATGCCATCCCTAGTCTACCATTGATGTAGACTAGAGAACCTCGCCCAAAATAATTGTAATCGAGCACCTATTGACATGAAATTGGCCAAATTCCCACCAACAATGGAAACAACTGATTGAGCTAACCCCTTGGGATCACTGCATCATAACCTATCATTACCTCATGAATACTTATTTTCATCACATGCTTTCTCATTACCGATACCTATTCCTATCTCCCTATTATATAGGTGTTTATATTTTAGAAATTAATCATTTATAATATCTATTGGATCTCTCTCATTTAATTTGTGTTTCTCTTCACTTGTGCTTATCAATTTAGTGGTTGGCCAACTTGATTATTTCTTTCTTAGGCTTTGAATTATATTTATATATCTTTCTTTCAATGGTAGCTTCCAAACACAAATTTCTACATTTTTCTTGTTCACTTGTCTTGAATATTGATCATGTATTGAGGATCCACAACACCGGCGTTATAAACCTAAAAATAGTGAATCATGAAGCTATGAAGAACATCATTAGAATGATATGAATTGTACTAAGCGATTTTGATTCTAAAGAGTTGATATAATAGATATTAACATAGTACACATTTAGAACTATTCAATTTCAACATCCTGACATTGTTCAAGTTCATTTAGTTGATATAATAGATACTAACATTTTACAAGTTTGGAATTATTTAATTCTAACATCCTAACATTGTTCAAGTTCATTTAATGTCCCCTTGGAAACACATGGAATCTTATTAATCAATTTTATTCTCTTGGTTTTTTATAACATCATAGTTAGAGTATCATGATCTTCTTCATCTCCATCTTCTTCCTCATACCATTTTGTTCAAGAACAATTTTCTTCATTTTACATAGCCACATTGCCAAAGAATCATCTTGTTCATCCTATTCATTGTGCTTCCTTTTGGTTCTCTGTGCATTCAAAGTATCATTTGAATACTTCTCATCCTCCCATTCTTCTACATTGTCATTAGGGGGATCCTTGGTCAATACATGACCATGGTCACTATGATGTTGCATATATTTGTCAATATCATCATCACCAAGAAATATGACACTGTAGAGATTAAGACAAGTATTTTGCAAGAAAATAAATGAGTTTAAGGGAATTTAGGAAAATATTCCATAAATGCCAAAAAAAAAACACATGACTACATCAATTTTTGAGAGACTCTTTATTTTCCTTAAGTTTTTAGGTTTTTTTTACAACTAACAGATTCAATTTGTTTTAAACAAAACACTACTGTGAAATAAACAAAAAGCTTAAAAAAAAAACAAGATACTTAGGAAACATTCCATAAAATTCCTTAAAAAAACACATGGAAAACATTAATTTATCGAGAGAATCTTCATGGAATATCTTTTATTTTTTAAAATTTTAAGATGGTTTTTAAAACTAATATGTTTATTTAAAAATTTAATAAAATTGAACTAGATAAAAAAAATTAGCTATTTTGCAAATCTTTAATGTGTCTCTGAACATTTAAGAAAAATCCATGCTCTAAAAAATGTCATTTTAAAAATATCATATTTTTTTAGAATAAAAAATAAATATATGTAAAAAGAGTAGTACAAAAATCTGTACAAATCAGTTGGGAATTAGACATGGTGCGTAGGGAAATTTTTATCCATCAAGAGATTTCCAACAGTATAAGGAATGTTCAAATCAAAGATGGGGATAAAATTTACCAAAAAATACTATTTTTTCAATGGTGGAGAAGGTAGTGGGGGGGATAACTTCTAGTAGACTTCCAATCATCAAGGTCACCAACCCAATTAGAATTGATGAAACCAACCAACAAAGGAGCCCCCCTTAAACTATAATGTATCCCAAATTGAACTATACCTTAGATGTATCGAAGTATCCCTTTTGTTACTTTCCAATGTCTCGCATGTGGTGTTTTCATATATCGGGCAACACGACCAACAAAAAAGGAAATAGTAGGGAAGGTAAGAGTCATATACAAAAATGCTACCAACTAACTAACAATATAAACTGACATCTACTTCGGGTGTAACACAAGTGGCAACAAGTTTGATTTCTGATTGGAAAGGAGATGGGGCTAGTTTAAAATATTCCTTGTGAAAGGAAAGAATAAGGTCACATGCATACTTAGACTGGGAAAGGGAAATTCCTTCCATGGTTTGCAAGACCCAGAGGGAAATAAATTAATGAAAATTTCCTCAGTCTATCATTTCAAATTTCTTCCTAAGGATGGATTTCACATGGGTTAAAAGTTTAGGGTCACTGTTAGTGAGTATACAATCGTGAACATAAATAACAAGTATTATGAGATGATTACCTAATTTATTGGTATAGATATTCAGGTCAAAATGACATCTAGAAAAGTGAGTGTCAAGAAGAAACAATCCATTTTAGTATACCAAGCCCGAGGAGCTTTCTTAAGGCCATAGAGAGATTTATTAAGGTGACAAACAAGACTCTAGGAGGTTTTTCAATGTAAATTTACTATTGGAAATATCCATGGAAGAAGGCGGATTTAACATCCATTTGATGGACCTCCAATTTATATGACGAAACAAGGTGGATGAAATCCATTTTGGCTATAGGGGAAAATGTTTCATTATAGTTGACTCCTTCAACTTGAGAAAATCCTTTGGAAACTAATCTAGCCTTATGTCTTTCAACACTTCCATCTAGTGCATACTTAGTTCTATACATCCATTTACATGTAACAAGTTTCCTTCCTTTCAGAAGAGGTACACGATCCCAAGTATCATTTTCCATTAAGGAAAAATATTCTTCATTCATTGTTGTGTCATGATCTAGATGGCTAGAAGCTTCTGCAAATGTTTTTGGATTGTGAATTTTTGAAACTTGATCCAAAAGAGAGTAGGCTCACTGGAACTATGAATGTGTACAATGTTGACACGATGATTGTCGTAAAGATCACTAGTTGTTTCTCGTGTTGTATGAATTCATATAGGAAGTTATGGAGCTGGTGTATGTTCATGTTTAACAAACCCAATTGGAGGAAGGTGAGCAGGTGGAGGTGGATTTTCATCCTCATTGTCATCACATGAAGAAGAAACTAAAATAGGAGCACAAGTAGAAAAGTTGGGAATATAAGATGGTACAATTTCTAAATATGGATTGTAGGTCGAAGATGGAACAAATACCTAATTAGGCTCACAAACCAATACATCTTCATCAAACTTAATATATCTCATAATAATGATTTCATTGGAATAATATTGAAGAAGTGAGGCCATACTTCACTACTAAACATAGAAAAGTGGCTTACATCTGGTTTAATTTTACTCCATGCTTATTCCTATGCCATATTTATTTTTTGCTAGTTTGTCTGTGACCTGCAAGACTAGCCTATGGCTTGAGAAATCACGACTCAGGGTCATCTAAGCCATCAAAATCACCCGGGGATCTCACTTGACCTGAGCCACACCAACCCTTAACATGGCTGGGTTTTTTGTCCCCACAGGTTTCGAACCGATGGATTAACATCACAGAGTGCATTAACAACACACTCTATCACCGATTGTCCTACACCTCATGGACTTCCTATGCCATCTTTTAAAGTCTTTGTGGGAGGGAAATTAACTTGTAATTGGAACAATTAATGGTTTCCTCCAAAAAATGACTTAATCCATTAGATCAATCATACAATTTGACATTTATTTTAATGTGTGATTCTTTCTCTTAGCAACACCATTTTGTTGTGGTGTATATGGAATAGTATGTTGGGTATGAATGCCATGTGCAGTGTGGTGATTTGTAAATTTGTTGTTAACATATTCACCTCCATTAGTTTTTCTTAACTTATGAAGTTGATCTCCATATTGTTTTTTCACAAGGCCCTTGTAGGCCAAGAACATGTCAAAAACTTCACTCTTAAGTTTTAAGAAATAAACTCAAGTGCATATGGAGAAGTCATCAATGAAATTTAAGAAGTACTTGAACCTAGAGAAATAAGTAGAAGGAAGAAAACCACACAAATAACTATGATCAAGTTGCAAGGTGGTTGAGGCATGCCAAGAGACACGTTTGTCAAAATTGTCTCAATGACTCTTGTCAAGAACACGGTCAAAACAAACACTCCTACAAGAAATGAGAGGAAGATTAGTCACCATATTCTAATTACACAATTGTTAAAATAAGAAATAGTTTAGATGACCAAATTGATCATGCCATTTTTTTAAAGTCATTTCTATGAGAAATAATAATTGATGGAAGAGATAATGACCCAAAGTTGTCAAATTTGTACAACCTGGTAATATCATCAAATTTGTACAAGTTGCTAGGACATGCTTAGGATCTTTTAAATATTTGATTATAACTTGGTGAGTGAAATTTTTGTTATTTTACCTTCAATTCAAGTGATTTGATACATTTAAAGAAGGTTGTACAAAATAATTGGAACACATAATACATCATTAGAATGGTTATCATCTAGATAAATTGTTCTAGGCCCTACAACACATAGATCTTTCATTACCAACAAACATTGGATTGGTGTTACATCCATTTAGAGGAAAAAATACGGCTTTATCCTAATTCATATGATAAGATTCTCCATATTCAATAATCCACTCATTAGAAGAAGTATATGTTGCATTGAAGGGAAAAAAAAAGTAGAAAGTGCATGTCCATGAAAAAAAGACAAAAGTAGAAAGTGCATGTCCATGAAAAAATGATTTAGAAGAAGAAGAATCAAGGTTTATGTTGTGCTTCTTCATTGTTGCTTCTAATTCTTCCATCTTCTTGAAACATTTAGACTCCAAATAACCATCTCGCCCACAAAAATTACAATGTCTTTTAGTCTCCTTGCCTTTTGATTTAGTTCTTTTATCACCATTGGGAGTAGGAGCTAGTTGAGAGGGTTTGGGACCCTTGTTTTTCTTGTTTTTGTGAGGATGTTTCTCATTACAATTCTTTGATTTATCCTTCTGTTGTGTAAATGTGTTGAACTTGCACATAATAGATATTGATAGAAAATAACACACACATTTGTAGAGAGAAATTGAGAAAGAAGAAGCAAAAGAGAAAGAATGGAAGAATTCTCATTAACCGAATGAATAATAGATCATTTACACATGAAATACTTTGTATAAATAAACCAATGTACACTAGAGGAGAAGCCAATGCACCATAGTGGTGGTATAGAGTGATCTGGACACACACCAATAGTTATAGGAGTAAAATGCCACCTAGTCTAGTCTCTCGGGAAGTTACGGGAGTGAACTGCCACCTAACTGAGTTAACTATCAATCTTCAGTTAACTGACTGAAACAGAGTGAAGCGAGGAGCAGATCATGGAATCACGAGTAATGCACTAGTCTGGTGATGATCCCAAGGACAATGTGCATTAGCTGTCAATGATCCCAATGTTGCATGGTGACAATACCAATGTAGCATCTAGACTCCACTCAATTGATCAAACTGAAGTGAAAACTGAAGAGAATATTCTCCCTAGAGGAATATTCTTCCTAAAATATATGATACTGAATAATGACTAATAAACATAGGAAAAACCTTAGGAAAAATAAATCATAGGTGTGTGTGAAGTAACTCCAACACCCCCCCTGAACATCACTATGGTGAAAATAAAGAATGGGTCCCAGCAACGAAGCCATGTTAGTTACCCAAATACAAAAGATACATTGAAATAAAGCGAGAAAAGAGGGAAAACCTCATTGGAACCCCCCCTCAAAGTACAATGTATGTAAAAAGAAGAATTGGCAGTTTTTAGGAAACTGTGTCCTTCACTCCAAGATGAATGCATAAAGAATGGAACTTCTGCTCAATGAAGCTCTTGGTGAAGATGTCTGCAGTCTATTCTGTTGAAGGACAAAACTGTAGGTCGATGATCCCCTCGTGTACTAAGTCCCGGATGTAGTGCATGTGGATATCAATGTGCTTCATCCGATGCCTCTAAATTGGATCTCTGCGGAACTTCATAGTGCTCTAGTTGTCACACCAGATCACGATCGAATGATGAAACTAAATTCCCAACTCAGTGATAAAATGTTGTAGCCACATAGCCTGAATGGTTATGTTAACTACCCCTTTGTACTCTGCCTCAACTGAAGATAGAGAAATGACAACCTACTTCTTGATCAACCAACAGATAGGATTGAAACCAAGACCGAGTGAGTAACCAGATTTGGACTTGCGATCAATTCTATCGCCAACCCAGTCAGAATCAGTGAAACCGATGAGTTCCAATGTAGAGTTTGCTGCATAGTGAATCCAAAAGGTGATGGTTCCCTATATGTATCGAAGGATACACTTTGCATCTTTCCAATGTAGCTCATGCGGTTCCTGCATGAACTTGGAGATTGCTCCAACTGCATAAGAGAGGTCCGGTCTGGAGTGTGTGAGATACAAAAAGATCCCCACTAGTTGTCTGTATAGTGTGTTTTCAACCAATGGAGTGTCCCCACCATCCTCAAGTTTGACTCCTGATAGGAAAGGAGTCGGAGCATACTTTTAGTCTGTCATGTGAAATCTCTCAAGGAGATCTCATGCATACTTGGCCTGAGACAGTTTGATGTTGATGCATCCTGGATGATCTTGAGTCCAAGGAAGGAATGTAGCAGACCCATGTCTGTCATCAAGAACCTATCATGTATAATCATTTTTACTGCAACAATCGTTGAAGTCGAGAAATCAGTGATCAACAAATCATCAACATATAGAAATAAAAGTAGAAGTGAATCAGTCGTCTTGAGCATGTAAACATTTGGGTTTGATTTACAATGTACAAAGTTTTGTGACAACATGTAGGATTTCATCTTGGCCTCCATGCCCTCGAAGCCTTCTTGAGGCCATAAAGAGACTTCTTCAATCGACAGACCAAAGATGAATCCTGCATAACTATCTAGGGCTGCTCCATATAGATCTCCTCAGAGAGATCGTCGTGAAGAAATGCATTCTTCACATCCATATGATGGACTTCCCATCCCTTGGTTTTCGAAATGGAAAGTTCCAAACGTATGGAATCCATCATCGCTACTGGAGTGAAGGTCTCATCATAATCAATGCCATGCACCTGCTGAAAGCCTTTGGCAATAAGCCTAGCTTTGTATTTTCTAATATGTCCATCCGCTGCACTCTTGGTCCTGTAGACTCATCTGCACCTGAAAATTTTCCTTCCTGAATGAAGGGGAACCAGATCCCAAGTCTGGTTCTCGAGGAGGGAGTTGTATTCCTCTTGTATGGCAGATTCCCAAAAGGGATTTCTAGTAGCCTTGCCATAAGATTGTGGATGTGAAGACTGAACCAAGAAAATGTTCCTGGGTGCCAATGGTTCAGTGGCAGTGAGTGCAAGAGGAGGCTCCTTGAAATCAGTTCGAGTCCTCCTAGTATCAGTTGGATCACCAACAAGATCCCCTGCATCTTGAAGAGTAGTTTGGTTCTACTTGGGCCTATGCTCTGGCTTTGCATCTGCATCTGGATGCTATGAATCTGCATCTGACTGTACTGAATATATTTTTGGATCATCTGAATTAGAAATCTTGTCTGAGGAAGAGTTGGCATGTGCATGCTCATCATCTCTGACAGGTGGAAGAACAAAGGTGTCTGCATGCGGTTGCTGAGGTACATGAGAGACACTTTCCTCAAATTGGACACTGCACTCAATGATGAGCCGGTCCGAGGAAAGATCAATGAGACTGTATCCCTTCACACCATCATGGTATCCAACAAAAATACACTATGTGCTCTGCGGATCAAGTGCCTTTCTCTTTTCAGAGGGAATATAGGCCCATGCACGTGAACCGAAAATATGAAAGTGATTCACTTTCAGTTTGAGGCCACTCTAAGACTCGTAGGGAGTCTTATCCTTGACAGATCTATGGGGAGATCTGTTTTGGATGTAGGTTTCATAATTGAGTGCTTCGGCTCATAATCTTTGTGGAAGTGACTTTGCATGTAGCATGCAAGATGCCATCTATTTTTCCACTCTGAAACTTCGTTTTGTTGTGGAGTATAGGGAACTGTGTGCTACAACTGAATCCCTCCCTCATGACAAAGATTCAGGATCTCATGGTTGACATACTCTCCCATGTTATCAGTTCAAAGGAATTTGATTTTCTTTCCTAACTATGTCTTAACCGGGGCTTTGAAATCTTTGAGGTGTTGAAAGACCTCTGATTTTTTCCTGAGAAAGAAAATCCATGTGAAGCATGAGAAGTCATAAAAAAATATGAGCACGTACCTTGCTTTGCTGATAGATGGATGCAGAAAAGGGCCCATGAGGTCACTATGGATCATATCTAAAGGAGAGGAATCTCTCCGAGTCTTTCCTTTGTTGAATTTCTCTTGAGGGTGTTTTCCAAGAACACATCCCTCACAAATTCCTTTGGAGAAATGGATGTCTGGTAGACCATCAACCAATCCCTTCTTGCTAAGTTGTTGCATATATTTGAAATTTAAATGCCCCAACCTTTCATTTCATATCCTATTGCTTTCATCAACATCGGTAAGCAGTAAAGCAGAATCTGGTTTAATAAATTTAGAAAATGTGTAAATCCTAGATTGATGATTTACCTCACTAATAGCAACCCTGGAGTTGGTTTTCATGTTATAGATATCCAATGCATTAGGTTTGAATATGACTTTCTTTCCGGTGCCATAATTTGTCATCTAATACATAGAGAGAAGATTGACAGAAAGTTTGGGAACTTGCAACACATTCTCGAAGCTTCCGTTTGTGAGTTCAATCCTTCCTTTGTCAGTGACCTCGACTGGAGAATTGTCCCCCATTATAATATGAGGAACTTTTCATGCATCCAATGAAAAATATACCTCTTTTTTGGCATCCATGTGGTGTGATGCTCCTAAATCTACGATCCAGGCATTAGGAGAGGAGTTGATGGCAATCAAGACATGGCTAGAATTGCCTTTCTTGGGATTTTGATCTTTTGGCTTCTTCTTCTTGGTACCCTTGGGGATGTGATCTCCAAGGTTATTTTGTTGAAGTATTTGAGTCATTAGATCTATTTATTTCTGCATACATGCAGATTCTGGATGGAATCCTTTATGCCAATATGTGCATTTCTCCCCTTTTATTCCCTTTCCACCTTTGGATCCGGAGGCATCGGTGAAGGGTTTTGAGTACCCTTCCTTCTTCATATTTGCATGTGTTTTCCTTTTGTCTTTATCTTTAGATTTATAATATTGATGACTGCTTCCATCTTTCACAGTAAGTACATGCGCCTTTAGGCATTTGATTTTTCCCATGTTGATGAGCTTGGTCTGCTCTTGTGTCAGGGATTCCATAAATTCCTCAAGAGAAGGCATCTTCCAGGTGGCTCCAGAGAAGAATTTGACTGAATGGAATGTGGATACAAACACTTAGAATTCCAGACCAAGTTTGGAGAGAATGGTGAGAACCATTTGTTTCTCCTCCTTAGATTTATCAACCCCGCAAACCTTGAGTTGCGACAGTAAATCCTTAAATTTTGTAAAGAAATCTTGGAGATTGTCGAATCTTTTTGGATCCAATGTGAACAATTCCACCTCGAGAATGTGTCCCCTCATCTCATCTTGTTTTCCAAAAATCCCTTCCATGGTGGTCCAGGCTTCATTGGGGGTTTTACAGGAATATATGTTAAAGAGGAGATCAGGAGAAATGAGACTGCAAATTGTTCTGAATGCTTCATCCATTTGATTTAGATACTTGGATTTTTCTATGGATAATGTCGGTTCTATCTCAGTGTTCATGGTTAACCTGTATAATCCTTTGCTTCTAAGATGCATGATCATCTTCTCCTTCCATGCAAAGAAGTTGTAAGGTGTAAGAGTGAATTCTTTTGGGAATTCCATTTTTCCGTTGTCTTCAATCTTCAATACTTGCAAAAATAATTCAGTGTGTCTTTTGCTTAGCAGCCCCTCGGCTCTGATACCATGTAAATGTTTTGAACCTACACATAATATATCTAGCTAGAAAATAACACACACATTTGCAGAGAGAAATTGAGAAAGAAGAAGAAAGAGAGAAAGAATGGAATAATTGTCATTAACCAAATGAATAATAGATAATTTACACATGAAATACTTTGTATAACTCAACCAATGCGCATTGGAGGAGAATCCAATGCATCATAGTGGTGGTCTAGAGTGACTTGGACATACACCAATAGTTACGTGAGTAAAATTCCACCTAGTCTAGTCTTTCGGGCAGTTACGGGAATGAACTACCACCTAGCCGAGTTAACTAGTCTACTAGTCTTCAGTTAATTGATTGAAATAGAGTGAAGTAAGGAGGAGATTAGGGAATCATGAGTAATGTGCTAGTCTGGTGATGATCCCAAGGACAATGCACATTAGCTAGTGATGATCCCAATGTTGCATGCTAACAATACCAATGTAGCATCTAGACTCCACTCAACTAATCAAACTGAAGAGAATATTCTCCCTAGAGAAATATTATTCCTAAAATATAGGAGACTGAATAATGACTAATAAACATATGAAAAAACTTAGGAAAAAGAAATCCTAGGTGTGTGTGAAGTAACTCCAACATGTTGTTCCACTAAGGCTTTGATAGATGTACCTATAATGTTGATCACTCCAAGATGCAAGAGCTTATCTTTCTCTCTAATCAAATAATTAGAAAAATATTCAAAAGATGGCATTTTGTAAGTAGAACCTTAACTAACAAGAGTTTCTTTGGTGGAGTGAAAAGTAGATAAAAAAATAGAATTTCCAAGATTAACAAGAATAACATATATAAGTTGGTCATATGACTTGATTACCTTACATTCTACAAGTAAAAGTGTAAGTGCTTTGAACTTAGAAAATATTCAATGTAAGAGAAATCATTAGGATTTAAGGCAATCAATTGATTTTCAAGCTTGTGGGATTGATTCTCATTGTGTTTACCAAACATGGTTTCCATCATTTTTCATGCTACATTTGCAGTCTCAATTCCTTGAAGGTGAATTTGAAGATCACTAGAGATGGACATTCTGATTAATCCATGTGCTTCATTTATTTTATTATTCCATTTGTCTCTCTCTAATGCAATAACAGGGGTAATTTTTGTTCTCAAAGTAACTTGATAAATTCCCTTGCTTCGTATTATATCCTCCATATGTGATTTCCGTGAGAAGTAGTTTGTGTTGGTAAGCACGAGACCACTTGAACTAGTCATAGTATAATATGCATGTAATATGAATTTAAAAAAAGAACGACCACTCAAATGGAAAGCACTCAAAAAAAAAAAAAAAGTAGTTTAAAAAAATGACATTGAAAATAGAATTTAAATGTAAAAGTTATACCATTCTAAAAAAAACATAAAAATAACCAGGGTATCATGTGGCTAATAAAGATTGATCAATGTGGTGATGGGTGCAGAATAAAATTATTGAATTGTAATTACAAGTTTTAAAAATAATGAAAATGTAATCTGGTATATCATCATATTTTTGGTATAATTTTTCACCCTTAACTCATACATAATTTAAGGCTCCTTTACCATTGAAAATATATTGATAAAGGATACAAATTTTATGTTATACATTTTTTCAATTCCCAACAAACTTGTACAGGTTTTCAGAATTAAATAAAATGAAAATATATTGATAAAGGATACAAATTTTATGTTATACATTTTTTCAATTCCCAACAAACTTGTACAGGTTTTCAGAATAAAATAAAATATATATCTTTTAATAATTTATGTTTTGTTTTTCAAAAAATAACTTGTAACATAAAAGTTGTAGAGATATGAAAGACCTTTCCAATGGTCATATAAGTTCTTAATTCTAAGTTTGTAGTAAAAAGTTACGTTGAAATTAATAAAACTAGTGTTGAAAATGAGTGCCTTGTGAAGGGGATTTAATGTGAGTGGAGGAGGTGGCAGAGGGGTGTAGAGTTTTTTCAATGAAATTCGTTTGCATTTATTAGTTTGAGAAATGTATAAAGGCATTGATGTACATAATGTATTTTATTTGAAATGAAATTGGTTTTCATTTATTATTTTTACAAATGTTTAAAAACATGATTTTTTAAAGTTATTTGTATTAATACCTTTAAAAGTTGTTTGTATACTTATTTAATTATATTGTATATATTTTGAAATCTTATTTTTTTCATGTTTATTTTTAGAAAAATACACACAAATCTTAAAGTATGTAAAATAGGGTTTGATGAAAAATTTGATTATTTTTTTATAGTTTAAAATTTTAATTTTTTTTCATTTGATCTTTAAAAAGATAAAAAAAAAAAAAATGTAAAATCAGGTTAATGAAAAGTTTGATTTTTTTATAAACATTTACAAATTAAAAAAATGATCATTTTAACATGTAATCACCAATAATAAAAATTAATTAAAAGATTGCTCACAAAAAAATATACAAAAGTGATTAATTTGGAAAAAAAATGTTTTAAAACTCATTATGAAAAATCATCAATTTTGTTTAATTTTTGAAATAATCTTAAATGAATCTTAGTGGTTTACAAACTATTTATCTTATTCACAACAATGTTCTGGTGCTCAAATGAATCTTAGTGGTTTACAAACTATTTATCTTATTCACAACAATGTTCTGGTGCTCATTTGATAATACTCTATATGGGGGGTTATCATGTTGGATTTTAATCTCATTATGTGCAATATCATCACCCTTATCATTCTCATATAATCCCAAATCATCCTCACTAACCTCACATTTAATTGGATCATCTTGGTTGGCAATGCAATACAAAGCACCATCTTGTTTCTATAATAACTTCATAGAATAATACCTGTATTCAAATCAGTGTTACATGGAATTAAACCATACTTTTATTTCCACATAAATAATATATGCATAATATGAAAATTTAGCGAAAATAACATTACATATGGAAATTATCTAGGGAAAAACAATATTCTTGTTATCTGGTAACAAATATGTGGATTCTATGGAATATAAACTATTGATTATATCATTCCTTTTAGTTCCAAACCTAAAAATGCATCATACCGTTTACACTTAAAGATTACCAAGTGGAAGGCTCTTTGATATGACTTAGTATTTGTTGGATTTTTCCAACATAATCAAGCTACCCTACAATGAAAATTTCATGTTTTTCACTCACTCAATTAACCTAATTGAAATTAACAACACCATTGAAATCAAAATTCACCCTTGTTTTATCTACACACTCCACATGAAAATGTTAACTAGCTTACCACATACCACTATGTATGATCAAGATTAAAAAAAAATGTATCATATTGTAGTTATTAATATTTTAAATGGCTTATGTGAACAAGAACATTTGAATGTATTGGTACATTTTAAATGCATAGGTACTTATTGTTTTATCACATCCTCTTGCCAAGTTTAATTCATTCAAAGGTACATTTTGAGAGTCTTCATAGTGAAGCTTCTCTAATTTAGGTTTAGCTAACATATTGGATGTTCCTTCATTAGGCCATTTATCAACTCTCAACTCCTCAGGGAGAAAAATGCATACACGTGGGTGGTTTATCTTAAATTATGTTGTTGTTGTTAATGATTCCTCTCTTTCCAATCATGCATCTCAAGTGTGACCTCAATCCACTTAGTCATTGCATTAGAGTTAAATATCACAAACTTATTGATTGCATCCACTTCTTCTATTGTCATTTAAAATAAATTTTCAGACAAATTTTGTTATATTATATTGATAAAATCACATAGACAACATATGAGAAAACCCTTTTCCTTGAAGGGACTCTTCCCTTATTTTTGTTCCATGATCAACATCGTAGAGGTATTCACTAAAAGAATAGAACAATTCATTAATGATAAATCCTTCGACAATGATACCCTCTAGACATGCTAGTTTATTCACAAATCCCTTGAGTGTGTTCATATGCATTACCAATAAGAACATCTACCTTGTAGAAACAACACCATCCAATTTAATCTCATCGATTAAATGCACTAGTACATGTGTTTGTGTCTCCATGAAAGTTGCAAGTAATTCATTTAAAAAAATACAAACTATTTCTACAATTTATTATTTCCATCTTCCTTTATGGGCTTCATGTATCTCTTTTGATGTCAACCACTTGATTTCAATAACAATTAATTAGTTTGATGTAAGTGTATTTCAGAATCTTTGTGAACAAGCATAAGAAATAAATAGTTATATACAAAATAGTTCCTTGTAACTTTTGACAACAGACATATAACACATCGCATATCAATAGTAAAACAATTTGGACTTCTAATTGCCAACAAAATATTAGGTTGTAACATATTTTTGTTTAATAAGGGGTTCAAAAATATGGTGTTCGTTCTCGAAACAAAATATTATATTCTTGACATGTAGATATATAAAAAAAACATTGAAAATAAACATCAATAGACCTTTTTTCTTGCAAATAGCTTCAAAAAATTGTGCCAATCATGGGTTTTGAGACCAATGACTTGTCCATTGAAAGTAAAATCCTTTCTTAGGGGGGCTCCATGATCATTCTATGGATTAATTTTGATAAACACCCTCTTTGTGATATTTAATTGATCTTTAGACAAAAGCCATCAAGTCTTGTTATAGGTTGAGTGCTTTCCATTCCCTTTTTTGGCAATAGATATTTCCTAATGTGTGATTGAACTACACCATCTTGAATGGATTTCATTTCTCCTTGGTAGATATGTTCCTCCATATATTTTGTAACTTTTTTGAAGATATGCATTGGATCTATAACATGATTAATCAAAAGGGATTTCCAATAAGGAAGTGGTTCATAAAATGTATAATATTGATTCATCTACTTAGGAATTTTGATATTCTTCTCATCGAGAGAATTTAGACAAGATTCCACATAATGATCATACTAGTCTCTTGGGGTCATAAACTTTGGAGGGCCTCTAGTTTCTAATGTTCAAGAAAAATGAATCTTTTGTGATGGTAAAAAGTGTGGTATGTTGCCAAGAATCTTCAATGACCTTCATAAATCGTCTTTCATAAATGATTTGAATATATTGAACATATCTTATCACAAATTCTCCCTTTTTATGGATATCTATAAAAATATATTAAAAATGTGATTAGAATTACATATTAGTGCATTGACCACTTATATATTATAGATTTGCATCAATTAAATAGAGAATATATGCCTACATGAACAAATTGAAAATCCTAGATAATCATGTGCAAGTAATGGACATGTTTTTTTTTTTTTTCTATGTAACCAAGCACCCACCCTCCATCCTATAGGAATGGGTAAGATATTCTTTAGGGTTTACAATCTATATAACAATTATCTCACAACAAGTGAAACATGTCACAAGTGGGATTTGAATGCGACTAAAAAGGATAACATTTGTCCTCCCTAACCACCCAAGCTAGTCCCAATTGACAAGCAATTGAAATGATATATCATATGTTCTTACACCATTTCACAATATATACAACTCCTAAGATAGGTTGTATATATACATCCATTTTCCTAAATTGGTGTTTCTCAGGGAGAATGCATGCTAATTTAAGATGTTCATTTTGGTTAAGAAGAAAAAGAGGTAGATTATAATTGACATATAGAATAATTTGTTGATAATTGAGAGAAAGGATTCAATCCATCTAATGCTAGACCTAATGCGATACTCCTTGAATCCCTTCTAATATTTTTTGGTCACTCAATGTGTTTCATTGCATTGCGATCACTAGGTACTTGCCAAATTCCCATCTCTCTACTCCTTTTTTCATGATTCGATCACATGATAAATCCTAGTGACTTATAATGATGTTGTCATTGAACTCTAGGAATTAGAGGCATATGGGGCTATACCTTTAGGGGGATTTTTCTTTCATTGACCCATGAACGATAATGTGGCTCTTTGCATTCATTACATTTTTCATCCTTCTCATAGTGTTTCAGATGTAGTATACAAACATTAACATAAGCATGTAATTGCTTGTGATTGATCCTCAAACCAATCATTGATTTGTGTGATTCTCTAATGAAAGTGAAAAAACATTATCTCCAAGTGATATTTTCACCTTTTATAGCCCAAACAACAATTAAGGCATGCATAAATGGCAATTTAATTAAAACAAAAAAAATAAAAAAAATAATAATGAAAATAAACTTAACACCTACTGCAAAAGTGTAGTGAAGTTAGCCTCTATCCAACCAAATTTGGCTTTTTGAACAAATAATAATAACAAGGTAGATAATATTGATGCATGAGCAAGTACTTGTTTGAGAAGTGAAGGTTTTGTTGCTTGTTTGAGGAATTTTATTGCTATGTGGTCATAAAATTGATTTGGAATGGATCCAAAAACAAACATGAATGGTTAATAAAATCTTAGTACCTAGAAGCAGTCAACGAATTCTTGGCAGTTGAAAGAAAAAAAAAAGGGGTGGTGCAAGTATTAAAAATAATTAATCTAAAGAAAAAAATGATTGAGAAAAAAAAAGAAATAAGAGAAAAAAAAGTTTGGGAATGGAAAATGAACAGACAAGAAGGATTGGCCTTCCCTTTACCCAATGTTTCCTATATCCTCTTGGATATCAATTGATAAAGGGTATTTTTTGGTAGAGAGAAGAGGATGCAGAAGAGGAGATTATCTATGTGAATTTTTGAATGGCCTAGAGAGCCATGAACCTACATTGTAACTTTGCAATTGTTGAAAATAAACACTGAGAAACACCATTCGAAGTTGGTTTTACCATTTGGGTTTCCAGGGTAAAATATTTGTGTTCATTGTGACTAATTGTTGTGTCTATTATTGTGGATTTTGTTTTGTATGGGTGCATAGTTGAGAGCCAAACCCCACTCCCTAATCATTTTGTGAAATGTGATAAATTATACACAATAAAACACACTTACCTCTGTGGTTAATTCAATGGAAATATCTTGTCAATGAATATTTGGTTGTTGTTTTAATAACTATCATCCCCAAAAATTGTTGGCCACTAGAATTTGATCAATTTGTTCTCTATTGTGAGGGATGAGCAATAAGAAATGTTTGAGATCAAATTGTCTTTAACTTTAATATCAACATTTGTGTATTGTTTGGGACAACGTCCTCACAGATCAATTGTTACATTGTTGTTCACACACAAACAACAAATCATTGTTACATTTCACAACATTAAAATTCAACTACCAAAGGATTCAAACCATTCAATTAATTGTCTTCAATGAGATCCACAATTGTAATAATAGAGTTGTTGTCGTAGTTGCCTTCCTCGGTCAATTGTTAGTCTAATTTCCTTGTATTTATAACTTATTCCTCCCATCAAACTATTGACATGGTTTAGGAGAAACACATGGCATAATTTAATAATCCTTTAATCTCCCTTGCTTCCCTAAATGTCATCAATGCCTCCGTTTCAAGAATCAACATAAAAAAACCTCATTTGTTATATTTCCTATGGTAAATCATTTAGGGAACATATTGGAACAAATGGAGTTTTTCCTTATCTCCCTCAGAAATATATGAAGTTGAATGAACCTTTAATCATCACCCAATTCTATAGCTATGTGTCAGGATTAAAAGATGTTTAGGTATTCATTAATGAAACTCTATTGGGTGATAAATAATTGGCATTAAATTGTATTTCCTTTGAAACCATTGAAACATTTCTTCCCTTTCTAAAAAAGAAAACTGAAGAATGGGTTACCATTAATTTGTTGTCCTGAGTTTACATTTATATATTGGCGTTAATTCTAGGTAGAATTGCCATTGAAAAACACATTTCCATTCTTATAAATGTTGGATCAATATACTTGTATGAGTTGTTGAATTGATGACGAGTGGCATGAAGCATTCCCATGTTGATGGTGTTGTAATGTTAGTTTTACAACTAAAGAGTTATAGTCCTTTGGTTGTTAGAGTGTTTCCATCAATATTGATCGAATTAAATTGTATTCGTAAACATCATTTGTATCTTGGGCAGACTCAATTTTATCACAAACAAATGTTCTCTTATACTTTTCCTTGAGTTCCAATGAAGAAACAATAGGGTGAAGTGTTTCCTTGAAGGAGAGAGAGATCATTGTGGTTTTGTTGTATAATTGTGAAATAGATAAGGTTATCCATTAACTAGATTAATGTTCCTATAAGTGATATTACTTAATGAATAGGTTGGGTTGAGTTTTGCATAAGAAAATTTATGGTTGATTAACATCCACATGGTGTTCTTGGCTCTTTATTGGGATCTCATCTAGACTTGCATGTAAAAACATAATCATTTGGAACCCATAACACACACACACACACACACACACACA